>JAAOAT010000363.1:0-264368 GCA_013186855.1 Fusarium ramigenum
GTTTTTGTATATGGACGGTTTGACATTTTGGATGAGTACAAGGATAGTGAGGATGTTTTTGCGTATACGATGACGAGTTATGATGACTTTTGAGGGCGGGATTGTTTTGAAGGGGTACGAGGGCGTGGTCTATGCTGGGTGGTGATCTGATCTTTGAAATCAAGTTATAGCCCCCACAGAATGATGTATCGATGGGAGAAGATGGACATGGCACGCCCTCAACGTAACAAACTGGGAGGTAGCTACGGGGGTAAGAAATATACCGCCACTTGAACTCAGATGTGAAGATCTTTAGTGATACGTGAACGTCAATGATAGCAGTATATCGGTAGAAAGGAGTCTGATCCCTCCACTACAGCCTATCTGCCTCCACCGTCTGACAGAGGCAGCATCCTGGCTAGCCACCACTTTCGGCCGAATACCGGTCCAAAACCAAGGAACCATGAACAATTCCATTCATTTCTATACTGCAGTCAGATGAAGTATCCACCAATGTTGCATTACCGGCGGGCCAACAACTACAAGGTGTAAGCTGTGCTTACTCAGTGGGCTCTCGTACGACGAAGTGATTTCAAAGCATTGTGTTCCATGGTTCTACAGCCATGGAATTAGGTACTAGCTACAAGCCAGCAAACAATATTTAAGTAAACGCCGTGGAATGTAAACAGAATCAAGCCATTATACGCAGAGAGCAGAGAACCCATTATCACTATCTATTCGCAATGAGACCTTTCCGAAGCATTCCTCTTCTCACTTCTTTATCGTTGCTAGTCACCGGATCCCCTATGTGTCCCGAAGAAAAGGACAGTAGCTTCAATCTGAAGCCCTTTACTATTGACCTGTCCGATGGAGTCCCTCATATGATTGACCTGGCTCGGAGAACCGTGCTGCCTACGAACGGAGACTATCTTGACCCAAATGCCGGTATTAGATTAGAAACATTGCGATCTCTGAGAAAGGAATTGATTGATGATTTCGACTGGGACGCTGAGCAGCAAAAGCTCAACAAGTATGCTCTTGGTTATCGAATCCGAATTCTCTTTTTAACGCTGACATACACCAGGTTCAACCATTTCACCGCTGAAATCGAAAACCAAACCATCCACTTCATCCACCAATAATCCCATAACCCCAAAGCCATCCCCCTTGTTCTTAACCATGGATGGCCAGGGTCATTTCTAGAATTCATTCCGTTAATCGAGAAGCTAAAGGATGACTTCCACATCATCATCCCCTCCCTCCCAGGCTTTGCATTCTCATCAGCACCGCCGCCGACCTGGACAGTCGACGACACAGCTAGGCTGTTCAACACGCTAATGACCAAAGTCTTGGGATATCCCACGTACGCGGCCTACGGCACAGATTGGGGGTCCTGTGTTACATACAGTCTTTATGCCAATTTCAATACCTCTGTGCGATTGGTTCATCTCTCATTCCTCCCGTTCGTCCCCTTGTACAGAGCCCAGCTTGAGGCGGAGGGTATCAAATTGTCACCTCTTGAGGAATTTGAAGCCCAACTCGCTGAGGAATGGGCTACAACTGGAAATGCTTATTACATGGAGCAAGCGACAAAGGTAAGTCTAAATGTCAGTCTTAGGGTATCATTCTAAAGACCGACTCTTAGCCAAACACCATCGGCCTCGCCCTGTACGATAATCCAGTTGGGCAATTATCCTGGCTTGCAGAGAAGCTCATTGCTTGTAAGCCTAAGCCTTATAACATCTGGTAATCGGGCTGATATTTGGCAGGGTCTGATCCAAGAGCTGGAACCCCACCGTCCGTTCTAGACCATAATGAAATGCTAAAGACGGTTGCACTGTACTATCTGACCAAGAGCTTTGCGTCATCCGTATACATCTACTATTCCAACCCCACGGGGTTTATGACAAACTATACCAAGGCCGAGACTGATGCGCCATTGCTTTTCAGCGCGTTTAAGTATAATCCCGGGTTTTGGCCACGAGAGATAGTTGGCCGGGTCGGGAATCTTGTTTCCTATAAAAGTCAGTAGTTATTTTGTTCAACAATGGATGTTGTTTGGCTAATGATATTACGCAGATCACGAGTTTGGTGGACACTTTTCGGGCCTTGATAACCCCGTTGCGTTGGCTGAAGACTTGAAGGATATTAGGAAATATTGGGGAAGATGATAAAGTTATCCTAGTTATGATCGCACTAAGGGAGGGAGGGTTCGCGATGAATTCATATATCATACAACTACTTGAACTACAGAAAGCCCTGCGACAGCTACTACAAATACTGCTTCCTCTGTCAATGCCTCCTCAAACGCTGGACTCGTGGCTCTTCTTTGACACATAAGGTAGTGTATCAGCCGGAAGAAGCATTGCAATAAGTCCAATAGCCAAGAAACAAGCACATGCAACCCAAATCGGCGCCGAGGTCGTAACATCTGCAAAGGTCGCAATGAACGGCGCACTAAGCGACGCCATCCTCCCAACCGCCATGAGCAACCCCATGCCCATCCCACGATTCTGCACCTGAAGAACCTGCGGGGTGTACGAGTAAACGATAGCATACAATGCGTTGAGCGAAAAGTTGATCATGCATGAGAATGCGAGGTTTTCCGCTGCTGTTCGAGCTGAGGTGAATGCTCCGGAGAACGCAGAGCAGATTATGCCAGTGAGGAGCATGGAGCGTTTCGATTTGAAGAAACGGGATGATACGAGGATAGTGCTTAGGAAGGGGCCGAAAATTCCGACGATTGAGGAGACGGTCCAGTCGCGGTAGGTGATGTAGTTGCTGGTTTCGCCGAAGTTGGCGCCGTGGGCTGCGAGATAGTAGGGGAGGAAGATGGTGTAGAGCGGGTATCTGTCTCTTGTTAGTTGGACGTTACATCTTGAGTGGGAAGACTTACGCAATGCCGATAAATGCCCAGATCATGATGAGGCCAAACATGAGACGCAACTGCTTAGCTCCGGAGAAGAGTCTCGAAGCTCGATCAATATTCGCACGCCAGGACCTAACCTCACCATCGACCTTCTCTTGCTCGGGTTGCAGGAAGTTATCCCCAGTGACATGATAATCAGACTTGTTCATCCTACTAATATGGTTGATAACCTCTGCAGCCTCTTGCATCTTTCCACAAGAGACGAGCCATCTTGGCGACTCAAGGGACCGTAGAACGAAGGCTCGGATAAGTGACATGACGAGGCATAGTCCACCGAGCGTGATGTAAAGGTATCGCCAGCCCATGTTGTCGCTGCGGCTGCACGTCTCGGGGGTCGAGCCGCTGGGACATCCGAAGTTGACGAGAAGAGGCCAGGCTATGAAGTGTCAATGAGTGCCATGGTGATGGGCGTGGGGAATTACCGATGAGGCCTGTGACTGCATTTCCAAAGCCCCAGATTCCAGCGAGACTTGACAAGATGAAAGACCATTCTTGAGGAATGGCTTCGGCCAGGAGTGTCAAGTCGATAGCCACTTGAGTTTCAGGTCAGCGGTTGCACTAGAGTATACTCCAGAAGCAATCTAGACTTACAGTTACCGCCAGCAAACAAGCCGATCAAAGCGATAAAGACATTCAGAGCAGCCCAATTCGGGGAACTAGCAGCAATGGCAGTCATGATAGAGCACCCAAAGATAGAAGCCTGCCAGACTAATCTGCGACCGAAGTTATCGGCGAGTGTGCCAAGAAACAAAGCGCCGATGAGCAACCCAGCATATGAAGACGCAGATAGCAGAGTTGCATATCGAGGGCCGAATTCCATGGCAGCTTGAGGCGTTACTAGGCTGATAGAGACAAGGACCATCTGGTGACACCGTTAGTGCAAGGGCTTTGTGATGGAGGTAGAAGTGCTGACCTGATCGACGAGGAAGCCAAAGCCGCAGGAGAAGGTTAACTGCCATTGGAACTTGCCGAAGCCAATAGCTTGGATCGCTTGGGTAATTACTTCATCGTAATGAAGAGTTGCAGGATCTATGCCGTCGATGGTCGCGATTGTACCGTTTGTATGACTTGGGGTATGGTCGAGGGAGGTCTCGAACATCTTGCCATCCTGCTTCTCGCCAACGGACGCAGCATCTGTATTGTCCTTATGAGTCGACATGTTGAGTACTAATGGATACGAATGAACACCAAGTTAGAAGAGATGTTTTGATCAATGTGAACTGCAGTTATGAGGCTGGTGGAGACTGCTGGATGGAGAGACGTGATTTATCTACAAACTCCTTTCTAATCACAACCCTTCCATTCGTGCAAGCCTCACCTCTTCCTATCAACACACTAACAAGATATCGATCCAGCCTTTCCGATTCCATCCCAAGTTACAAGCCTCCGGAGAACGGACCGCCTCATCCTCCTATCTAAGATAAGCTATCAAGCCAAAAGATGCCCAGCTGATCCCTATCAACCCCGCAAACCCGGAAGCGGCCCGTGTTCCTGGCCACCTCCTATCAACAGCAAACGCGGGGTAGCCTATCTTCACTTATATGGTGAGAAAAGTACTAGGTGTTAAACGTATCCTGTATAGATCGGCTAACTTTTTCATTATGAGTTCAAGCGTTGAGTGTTACCTCGTTCCCCGAACGGAGGATGTGCCTAACAGCCGACATCCGATCCTCGTTTATCGCGACGTGCTACCTCATCCGAGAACCGAAGAGACGGCAACAAGATTCCTGACTACACACCGTTGGGAAAAGAGGGTATGTAATTGTTTCATCGTTTTGATGTCATCTGTTGAGTCATGATTAGGGAACTTGGGGACATATTGCCATCCGCCATTTCCATCCCAACAGCCATGAGTGCTACGGTAAGTCTCTCCTACGGCCATGCCTCAATAGAAAGTGCTCTTATGATCCTTTATAGGTATATTCCAGGGCTCTTCAACGCTTTTGTTAGGCAAGATTCAGAGAGGACAGGGCGTAAAAGTCCCTGTGAAGGCAGGCGATGTTGTCGTCCTACCAGCCGGAACAGCCCATTCATCCCTTGAAAGCTCTTCGGATTACAGGTACATCGGTGTATATCCAAAGGTATACCGTTTTCTCTACCATGTCTTGGACAGGATACTGATAATCCATAGGGTTGTCCCAAGTGGCGGAATGAGATGGGAAAGAAGTCGTCAAGTGTGTTTCTGGATACTATCGACGAAGTAGCTATGCCTGAAGATGATCCTGTGTATGGGCCCGATGGACCGTTACCTATGCTCTGGAGGCAAGCTCCTCGCGCGAAGTTGTAGATAGCAAGATAATACAGTATCTGTTGATGATATCACATGTCACACGTAATTGGCAGGGCTCTTTAGTCGTACCATCACTTGCCAGGAGAACGCGGTCGGTACTATCACAACCATTTCCCACGTGTATACTGAACCGTTAAGTCCTACCTTCCGGACAGATGAAGAAAGGTCACTTGAGAAACTGTCGAACTCGATAGGTTATTATCCAATTTTTTTTTAGAAAAGCTTCACTACGCATCATTGGCACTGGGCTACAATCTGCTTGAACTATGGCTTCTCGTAATAAAGATTTATCAATCTGCTAAACTGTTACGGTGACACAAGCTACCGTAGTATGCTTATCAACATCTGAAGTAGTAGTGGGATGCGATACCTTTTTCCATGCCAAGTTGTCACCGTTCTGGACTCTCTCTACTGAGCGCCCACTTCCAAAACAGGTCTCAGGCAGAGGATTGCTCTCCCACAGATAGAAGCTCAAGTCAGAGTCCTTCTTTGGCAAAGTCGTCATAGCTTCAATCATATCCTGCTTTGCGGCACCCAACGGATCAAGCCCAGGCTCCTCAATCCATGACAGGCCATGACCCCAGTAGCTGTACCTCTCCGACCCATGGGTCCGTTCATAATCTTCCCAGCGATCTTCGGCGAGAACTTGAATGTATTGGAGTGAACTGCCTGGCCAAAGCCCAGTCACCTTTCCGTTTGTGCCCTGTTTGTCTGCAAGATGGTCAGCTATGTTATAAGGTGATAGGGGAAAGTGACTTACACCAACTGCGACAAGTTCCAGTCCACACCATGTCTTGCATCACCTTCTGTGTGTGAGTGTTGAAGTCATCTTGGGCGTCGACTCGAACTTCGAAGGACTTGACACGCTGTCGAATCATCTTGTGAAGGAGACGAATGAAGTAGTCGGCAGTCGCTTCCACAGAACCTACAGAGGTCAGTACACTGTTACCGATCGCGATAAGCTATAATCAGCTACTCACCCATTAAGCTTCCATTCGAGATCGGAGTGTTCGGTCCCAAGAATATGAGGTAATTGGGGAAACCAGCAACACCGAGACCAAGATAAGATTCAGGGTGTTCTTGCCATGCATCTTGGAGATTGACGCCATTACGACCGATTATAGGGAAACAAGGCCTGAAGGTCGTATTGAATCCTGTAGCAGCAACGAGCACATCAGCTGGATACTCTTTGCCACCAGCCACAATGCCATTCTGAGTCACTCTCTCAATTGAATCGAATACGGGCTCCACGTTTGGCTTCTGCAGAGCAGTAAGAAATCCCTCTCCAGGGTTTATTCTTCGACATCCAGCCTCGAATGGAGGTATCAGCTTCTTCTGCAGATCTTGGTCAGGGATGAGCTGTTTCATGCGCGACTCGAACAAGGCGCGTGTTCTCTTCTGCTCAGGACTCGACTTCAGGAAGAGTCGGAACATTCCGTTGAACTGGTCTTCAAATCCCTTTCTGGTATCGAGATACTTATTCTTGTTTTCTTCGAAAAGCGCCTTCTCCTCTTTGGTGTAAGTGTAGTTTGTCGCATTGGGGTCGGGCAGAGCGACTGGCGGTGCAATCCAGGAAGGTGTACGGATGAAAACCTTCATATCCTTGACCAGAGGCTGTATCGAGGGAACTAACTGGATTGAACTGGCTCCCGCGCCAATGACGCCGACGCGTTTACCTCGGAGGTCGATTGAATGATCCCATGATGCAGTATGCAATAACGGACCAGTAAAGTCGGAAAGTCCCTCAATATTTGGAATTTGGGGGTGATTGAGAATGCCGCCGGCGTTGACCAGAATTTCTGAAGTGACCAGTGATCTATCCTCCAACTGGGTAGTCCAGGTGCTGTCATTCTCAGACCATTGTGCTGAAACCACCTTTGCGTTGAAGGATATATATCGCTCGAGATCGAAGTGCTTCGCAACACCTTTCAGATAACCCTGTATCTCATCAGAGGATGCGTAGCTAGTACTATTAGTACTAAGCAACAATTCGACAGTTAAAGACTAACAATTTTGACCATGACGGGTTTGGAGCAAATGAATATTGATAGCAATGACTCGGAACATCACAAGCGCAGCCGGGATACTTGTTTTCAAACCATGTTCCTCCAGGATCTGGCGACTTCTCGAAGATCTGAAAACCAACGTAGTCATTGAGATGTTGTTTGAGCTTGTACGCTAGGTATTGTCAGCGTAGTACTTTAGTGAATGAATTGGCTAAGAACTTACCCATCAAAATACCAGATACACTGGTTAGAAGCATCAGCCAAAGCCATTTCTCTGAGGGTACAAGTTCTACTTACCCGGCTCCGATGATGGTGCATCGGATATGCTTTGGCTTTTGCTGTTGTTCGGTGGACATGATTGCTGAGTAAGGTCAAATATCGTGGAAAGCTGAAAATTGTCGCGGGAACTACTATTATGAATTCTCAAGATAAATTACGCCCGTAGTATCATGAGCTCGAATCAAACTGACTGTAGCAACCCATCTTCAGGCTACTGCTTATCATGGCACAGTCTCACAAGGGCAAGAACGCACACAAAGCCGGAAGCGGTCCGGGTCTTGGTGGGTACGGAGAATTGCTATGTGGAAATGGTTTAGCGTCGAGATAAGGTCGTATCACAAGGTCTGACCGTGGGTACGGAAGCGGGCCGTGATTTAAACAGAATGTGAGAAATCATGATTGGCGCTCGTCTTATTGGCTCCGAGTGAATACACCAAGAACAGCGATTGATGGTTGAAGAGTGCGGAGTCAAGATTGCCTATCGGGGCATACTAGAGAGAATTTCGTAACATGCACGATAGTTAGAAGGGTATAAGGGTATAAGGACCAGACTAGAGGCTTGCATTCATGGGCGAATCTTATCATACACAACAGCATAGTCCAGTTACCATCCAAGCCTAATCCCCGTTCCGTCAACTTGTCACCAGATTTTCTCAATCATAGAATCAGCTATTATCTCAAGCCACAATGAGTCGCTGGTTCGGTTTCGGTACAACGAAAGAGGCTGAGCCTCAGACTACCCGAGCATTGCCTGCATCATGGTACCGCTCCTCAGCCATGTATGAACTGGAACGGCGAGCCATCTTTTCCAATAAATGGATAGTGGTTTCACACAAGGCGAGATTCGCCGAAGTGGGCGATTACCTACGTATCACCCAGGCTGGCTTTACCTTTTTCTTGATCAAAGATCGTCAAGGCGAGATTAGGGCCCATCACAATGTCTGTCGACATCGGGCATTTCCTCTGGTAGAGCAGGATGCAGGAAGAGCCAACATTCTATCTTGCAAGTATCATGGTAAGTCAAATTTTACGGTTCGTTTATGCGATATGCTAAGAGTTAAAGGTTGGTCCTATGGACTCGATGGTAAGTTGGCCAAGGCTCCAAAGTACCAAGAGGTTCCGACATTCGACAAGTCTACCAACAACCTCTTCCCAATCCATGTCCATGTCGACAAACTAGGTTTCGTATGGATCAATATGGACGCCAACCCTACTCCTACAGTGGCCTGGGACGACGACTTTGCCGATGTTGATACTCAGCCACGCCTGCAGCCGTTCGACATGGAAGCTTATCACTTTGACCATCAGTGGGAGATGATCGGGGATTATAACTGGAAGACGTTAGCGGATAATTACAACGAAGTGAGTCTTTTTAAAGCCTTTCCATTTTGCCGGTGCTGAGACAATGATATCAGTGCTACCACTGTCCAACTGGACATCCCGCCCTCAATGCCCTTACTGATCTCTCAAAATACTGGGTTGAGACATCTGGAGGTCATATACAGCACTTCAACGTCGATAAGCCCGACAAAGATGGCATGGGTATTTACAGTACATTCTATTATCCAAATGCCTCCATCACGATCTCGTAAGCAAATCTATCCACCCAAGTACAATCTGGCCCTGACGGTTAGATCCACCTTCTTCTACATCATGCGCTGCATCCCCATTTCCGCATCACAGACCAAGATGGAGTACGAAGTCTACAGAGCCAACAGTGCTTCTGACGAGAGTTTCGACGAGATCAGCGACTGCTTCAAGCAGATCCTTAAAGAGGATAAAGATCTCTGCAATGCAGCACAGAAGAACTTGAACGCTGGTATCTTTGTGAATGGTGAATTGCATCCTCGAGTCGAAAAGGTATGTGGCCCCACTAGAGTCGATAGTATCATGTACTAATGATGTGTTCTGTCAGGGCCCTCTGTTCTTCCAAGAGACTACGCGAAAGCTAGTCGTGGATCATCATAAGCAGGAAGAGTCTGAAGGACAAGAGATCTGGCCAGCTACACCAAAGAGTGGGCAGTCCGGCAATGGGCAGGGCGATATTGACTTCTGCAGTAAGCTGGAAGCATGTGCTGGTTCTGAAAATCTCAAGTGGTAGCAGTTTGTACATAGTGACCAGTGCAATTGTAAAGAGACCACTACTTTACAGCATTGTGTTTCCCCAATCAAGACTCAACCACTCATCAATAGCCCTTCCAAAGTCGTGTACTTCGGGAAAGATATTGTCTGGCTCCATGGCTGACCCAAAGCCTTCCTGAATGTTTTGCTGCAGAGATCCCAGCAACCCAGAAACATCAGAGGGGACACGGCCTCTGATGGGGTGACTCACCTCTCCCTCGCCCGGGGCATATAGAGGCGTGTCCTTTGGAACGGTTTTGTGCCCAATGATACCAGCTGATCCGACTAGATCATATCCATCGCCCTCATCATTGGTGCCTCTCGCCGGGTCCTGATGGATCGATGCTAGGCCACTGTAAATGGATTCATCGGCACGTGCATCTGATCTACCCGCATGCTCATAGGAAAGAATATCCCAGAGAAGTCTTGTATCGATGCTGAACTTCTGTTGTCCTGGTCTTCCCAATCCAGGCTCTTGGCTGGCTAGTGGAACAATCTGTATGCTCTGTTGCAGCTTTCGTAGATTCTCGTGCTTTGATAATAGTTAGCGCTTCAGCCTTTCACATACCGCCTACCTTCGTACTTACCATGACTGCGACACCATGCCATGTCAGACCCATGCATCTCAAGAACTCGAGACACTTCTCAAATCCAGCCTTGGCCTTTTCACGCAAGGCAAAGTCCTCCACAAAACTGTGCTGCAGGTGAATAGTGGCAACTACTGCAACAATATGGGCCAAGGTCGGGTCAGACACTTGATAGTCCAACTTCTCCAATACATCGAGATGATACATAATCCATCCGATATGTCGGGTGATTGCGTCGAAAGAGCTGTTGACAAATGACTGGGGCATAGTGTGTCGAAAGTGCCGTAGTCGCATGGACAAGAGAAATGGGTGATTGAGAATAACAGGAATGGAAGCATAGACGAATTGAGTGAACAAGTAAGGACCCCAATACCCTCTGTTTTGCTGCAGAGTTTCAGATGTCTGCTTGTCAATCTGGTTAGCAGAGAAGCGGTACTTGAGTGGTACACTACAATCTATCTCGAGGTGTCGATATGTAACCTGAGAGTAATCGGAACGAGGGTTCCATGGGGGCAGGGTGTCTGAGAAAACACGGCGCGAGGCGTAGATTCTCACTGCTCGCCATATTTGCGTTAGTGGAATAGTGTATTTCATGATGCCTCGATCCATATCGCATGATGGTGACCGTTCAGGCGGAAGCAGCCATGCTGAGCACTGTGTGATTCCTAGGGATGAGTCCTCGCCATGCGACATGGCAGCGGGCCATACGCTTGATGCTACGCTTCCCTGCAGGTGATGAAGCACAAATATGCTTCGAATGCAGTTGTTGAACTCGACAGCGTCACCGAGGAAACTGCCTTTCGGGATGCCACTTAGTAGCTGGATCGCCATACTGAGATTTAATCCTGCCTGGACAGTATTTCCTTCTGCTCCCTTAGTTAGTCACTAAAAATACGACATTGATTCTGTAAGGCCGCACCTGCATGCTCGAAAAGGCTAAGAAGGCAGAGCGTTTGTAACACTGAACAGTCGACTCGGCCACCAAAGACTTTATCCATCACTGATTGCCGCGAGGCTTGTGCATTGGCATGAAGACGTTGGCGATATTGTTCACTCAATAATCGGGGAGGAAACCGAAGACATAATGCCCGTAGTGCCAACACCAGGTCTGCCTCTCTATGTGATAGTGACTCTGCAAACGTTTCGGCGTTGAATAGAACCAGAGGTTGCCGATGTAGCCAGGTTAGATAAAGAGAACCTAGTTCATCACTACTTGGCTCGACGATTGATTCTGTGCTGTGGTGGTCCGTCAGCAACGCTCTCGGGATATGAGGAGACCTGCTTACCCTGGCGGGGGTCTTAGGTGTACGATTTCACCGATATATGGAAGCTCATCGTGACTGACTATGGACCTCGGTGTATGTCCTCCTTCCTGCTGCGACGCTGAGCGGCGGCGTGAATCATTGATCACTGGACTGGATTGCATCTGTTAATACAATGACTGCCATGGTATCGGGCTTATCACTTACTCAAGGCGATCGATAAACAGGTCCAATTTCTCTTCCAGTGTCTCCATCCGAAGCTCCTACAGGTATCGCATGTTAGCTACTGGAAAATAGAGATCAATGAGTTACGTACCAAGGATCTATCCGAACGCGCTCGTTGACCTTGCCCATCAGAGCCTGTTTCATACACGCATATCTGACCCAGACGTTCACAGTATGAACAGACGGGCTTCTCTCCAGGACACTTGGACTTTTTGCGACTGTGGCCAATGTCAGCGCTGGGATTACCTCTAGGATGTAAGGGACTTACCGACATGGCTCGCAAGCTTGTCGTGCGCGCTTAGTTGGGCGAGAGTCTTCCATTACAATATCAGCTGATGAAATTGAGGTTTGGGGGACGCGGGGAATGTGTTATATGCGTGCTAGTCTGCTAACGGAGAACTAGGCGACTCGGTTATCGCTGGGACAGCTTATCTGACGGTGACGGACAACTCCGAGCCAATCAAAACAAACCTGGAGATCACTGTTACCATTGCCATATCACTACGCATTCCACAGAACACAAGTATAATAACTGTCATTTTCGGCCAATCGACTATGGCACTGAAAATCGCCTGAATTGCCTTTCTAAGAGTGTTATTTTGAGTTGATAGTACCCGCAGCTGATGGCTCACATCACGCGCCTCACACACGAACACCACCAGTGGCTTTGACCGATTTTGCTGGTGTGACTGAGCGCTGACGCTTGTTCTGGTCCGTTCTCTTCCTCAAACTCTCCGCCTTCTTTCATTTCGATCTAGATAGTCGTATTTTCCGAGTGTTTCCGTGAACTCGGACATCAGAACACGGAATACTCTTGTCTGGCACTGTCACAAATAGACAGGGAGGCTCACTCTATTCTTCAATACTTAAGAACCTCAAATATCTCAAAAGAACTATCTTTATTGTGCTACCGAGAAGGATCACAAAGTATCTACGCTAACCATCTTCGACTTGATCAATCTCCTCGCTCCTTTCTCACCACGCCAGCCTGAAGTTCCCACTCCCGAGCAACATATTGCTCTCATTAACAACAAAGACAGAAGGTAAGCCCTTCCTGCTAACTATTACATAGGCTCTCCATCGTCCGGACCCGAACGCGACCGCCACCATGCAGAGTTTTCCCCCGACTGACATACGTCTCCCAACTGAGATAGTGTTGATGGTTTGCTCTCATCTATGGAAGGAAGATCAGCTTCGCGCAAGATTGGTGTCTGGCAAGCTTCATTACGCGGCAACAATTCAAGCCTTTAGATCCCTCAGGCTCAAGCCTGACGGCGATTCGCCTTCACAATTCAGAACAATTGCCCTGTCGGATAAACTGCGAACCTTGGTCAAAGAGGTGACGATTGATACGGAGCTGGATCCAGGCCTTCGGTTCCGTTCCGACACAGAAGCCTTAGCTATTTGCCAAAGCTTTCTTCGAATTCTTCCTTATCTAGGCTTGTTCAGCAATCTCAAGCATCTACATCTTCGATTCGGCCGATACTCTGCACGGAGATATGGCATAGAGGATGGGCTGCAGTTCCGGTACCTGGTCTTAGACATCATTTCGCACTGCGCGGTCGGGATGTGGACACCAGAGAACCGAAAAGCGATCTATGAGGCAGAGCTACCGGCCATATGGGGCAGCAAGTTGTTCAAATATACACATGATGCGCTAGTCCTTCCTGGAGACTCGTTGCAGATCAAAGAACTTACCATTTCACATCTCGCCGACTACAATGATCCCAGACTTATCCACTCCAGGGCCTGGAACAAGTTAATCCGGTTGCCAACCCTCATTGATCTGAAACTGCTCGTGGGAGAAGATCATTTCAATAACAGGTTCGACTTCAGTGTTGAGGCGTCCGAGTTCTTCAGTGTTTTGCCGTCACAGTGGCTTCAACCTGATTTAGTCCAGAAACTACAGGTATTGTCATTGTTCTACACAGATTTCTGGGGATGGTTCCCGAGAATGGACCTTTCCCAGCTTGGCGACTTGCCATCCCTCAAGGTTCTGGCTCTCGGGCGCTATATCTTTACCGATAAGACACAAACAGACTGGATCGCGTCTCTGGGGAAGAATAATAAGAGCGACGGGCTGGAAGAGCTTTATCTTGATGAGTGCTGCATCATGTATGGAGTTATGGGGCCTTTGACAATCGATGGTTATCCAGTTCAAGATGTTGGCTTACCCTGGAACGCGGAAATAGAACGTACCGGGTACGGCAGACGATGGCACCACGTGCTTTCAGAATGGAGGATAAATATGAAAGGTCTCAAGAAGTTTTACATGGGAGTTGGAGACTTTGGGTTCCCCTCTCGCACCATAGACCCTTTTTGCTCACGGGATTCGCTCACTGATGACATGAGATATGCGAGAGACTCGCCAGAGTGGTATTTCGGGCACAATCGCCACAGATTCTATGCAGGTCCTGGACCAAAAGACATTGCCGTACGCCTCGCCGATGCCTATCAGTCACGCCGTCAGACCTCGAGGGTGGTGCCAATGGCAAACTACTTGTTAGGCACGGGATTGACACAGAGGCGAAAAGCACAGATGCAATACGCTGCGTATAGAGTTGGCATACCATATAACTGGCATATTGGCGAGAATTATCCTACGATGGGTATTCGGTTTACTAGCAATCGGTTTACGAATGGGGATTACAATCGTGCTTGGGCACCTGAGGAAGAAACTGTCGATTCTGATGATACTGCTTACGCATTGCTTATGGAGACTATCCGACATAGACTAAGATCTTAGAATGTGGGATGGCCGATCTGGGGATGCAACCTTAAAGGCTATTCTGGAAATGGACCACCCCTTTCTATAGCACGGTTAGCATGTGAGTCTAGACCGTCCTGCAACATCAGCCGCAGAACAAATAGATGAATGCTTTTTGAGATTACTGGCAATATGAACTTGTGCACGTACCTATGATAAGCAACAACAAAAGGGTTTATACAAGATTGACCAGCGAATTATTTTCTAGATAGGTAAGTAAAGAACGTGGGATGGAGTCCAAGAAGTGAAGCTCGCTTAGAATCAACATGCCCCAAAAGAGTTGGTATGCCCTCACTTGAGTAACTAACTGCCGACGCTAACTACTCCGCAAACTCTAATACCCCGCCAACTCCCCCGTAAACCATCTCATTCGGGTTCATCCCGCCGATGGCAATTAGATTACCAGAAGATCCCCCTCATTGATCCTTGCTGTTTACTTGCCGACAGCTGTACCGAGCGCTGGATCTCATAGCTTAATGCGAATAAAGGAGGGAGCTAGCTTAAACAAGTCATCCGAGGTTTTTGGAGATGTTGGGGATGGAATCATTGACGCTGTGATAATGAAGAATGGCTAAGAAATGAGTTTAGATAAATAGAGGAATGTTAGACGTCGAGTACACTGCTACATCAGAATACTGAGAACCACAAACGCACAAGACTAACCCTTGCAACACCGCAAGAATGCCTACCCAAGAGGTAATCACCATCTTCCATCTCCCCCCAAAGCACATCCCCTAACTTCACCAGGCACGCGAAACCATCCAGGATGAACTTCACATCGAAGTCCTCCCTGGAACGGAGATCATGACAGACGTTGGCAAAGAACACTACGTCCGAGCCAAAGAGTCCGACCAAGTCCTCGTTCCCCAACCATCCCAAGATCCTCACGATCCCCTGAACTGGTCGCCCTTCTGGAAGTTCTCTGCCATCTTTTGCGTTTCTACCATGACGTTCACGCAGGGCTTTGCGCCGCTTGCTCTTGCGCCTATGTTTCCGGACTTGATTCGTGCTTACGACAGTACCCTTGAGGATGTGATTCAGTTTACGGGTGTTACTATCCTGATTCTGGGATTTAGCAACTTCTTCTGGTGGGTATCGAAATTAGTACTTAGGTGTAAGTGCTATGACTGACTTTTTAAGGGCCCCTATCTCTACCTCGTTCGGCCGACGACCTGTCTATATCGCTTCGCAGGTGATCTGTCTCGCATGCCACATCATTCGCGCCAAAGCATCCACCTACGGCATCTTCATGGGAGCCTGCGTGTAATTCTACCCCCACAAATCTCTCTAGACCTCGACTAATATATCCAGCCTCAACGGAATAGGTGCCGGTCCCTCAGAAATCCTCCAACCCGCCGTCATCGCCGATATCTTCTTCCTCCACGACCGCGGAACATGGAACGCACTATACTGGGTTGTCTACATGGGCTCACTGATGATCGCGCCCATCATCGCTGGCCCCATGGCGGATCGCACCGGATGGCAGAACTTCTGGTGGCTCAACGTCGCTGTTACTGCACTGTCTATCGTGCTTGGCATCTTTGGCTTTCCTGAGACGAAGTGGACACGCATCGACTCGATTGAGGCTGAGCGTGGAGTTAATGAGATTGTTAATACAACTCAGGACAAGCCGTCTCATTCCCATGCTGACGCTGAGAAGACTGTTGGTACGCCAGAAGCCCAGGGTGAACCCGCTGCAGATGCGCATTTGGGTAAAGGAACGCCTTCCAAGTTACAGTGGCGATTGTTCCAGCCCAACTCTGCACCTCTTCAAAACATCCTTCTCGATATTTGGACTCCATGGAGGCTATTCATCTATCCAATTGTTCTCTTTGCGTCTTTTGTTGTCAGCTGGAGTTGCAGTAACTTCCTCATTCTGAACCTCACTCAGTCGCAAGTATTTGCAGCTCCTCCATACAATATGAGCTCTCAATCCATTGGTAAGCTTCCAGACTAACCCAGCAAATGACGGACTCTGATATTTATAGGATTCCTCAACTTCTCTATCCTCGTTGGCGCTTTGATCGGACTTGTCACAGCTGGCCCCTTCAGTGATTGGGTCTCCGCGAAGGCAACGACACGAAACGGTGGCATTCGAGAACCAGAAATGCGTCTTCCCGCAATGATCCCTTATATCATCATCATGATCTTCGGAAACGTTATTACCTCGATCGGATACGAAAGACATTGGCCATGGCCAGTCATTGCCGTTCTTGGCTACTCATCAGCTGGCATCCAGGTTGCTGCTCTCCCCAGTATCGCCAGTACATACGCAGTGGATTGCTACAAGCCAGTCACTGGGTCACTCTTCGTCGCCATTACTGTCAACAAGAGTCTCTGGGGATATGGGATGGGCAAGTTCGTCACACCATGGACTATCAAGTCTGGGTAAGTTGTCTTCTATACAATGCTCTCAACGTCCGTTGCTAACAGCTTGAGCAGATTTATCCCTGTTTTTATGACCAACATGGGCCTTACAGTTCTGTGGTGTGGTTTGGGTGCGGTGTTCTACTTCTATGGCAAGACGTTCAGAAGATGGACCAAGGACAGCAATGTTCATGGTTTTTAGTGCTGTCCAGGTGTACTGCGATCTGTATTCGTTGCTTGACCACGTAATAGAATGTCAACGTTAGAAGACCTGCTCTAGTTCTGCTCTGTCACATAGCTATATACCGTCACTTTAACTTGCTTCTTATGCTCCTTGTCGTGTCGTCGTATTCTTCCTAGACTAATGAGGCATCGACATAAACAAGCTCGCCGCGTCAAAGTCTATCGACGACATATCGAGGTTCTGATCCAAATCCCCATCCAGCAGATTCAGTGGTCCCCAGTAGTGATTCAAGTACACCATCCCATCAGGCCAAGACGTCCCAGGATTCGCAGCCACAGCGACTTGAGATGACTTCTGTGTCGCCTTTTCTCTCGCTCCCTGTAATAGCTTAGCCGCCTGCAGCGCAACAACGCACTCATCCATGATCATTAGTATCTCGATCGCCATGTCAACTAGGCGCAGTAAAGGTTGCATTTCGCTCTCGACTGCGTCTTGAGTCATGTATACCAGTATTATGCTCGCGGCAAATACGGTGTATGTTGTGTTGTAGAACCTTTGACTTGTTAGACGGGTCGCCTTTTGTAAGGGTAGTGATACATACCATGTTCGGAAGAAGTCGCTGTGTTGGTAAGTCTGATAGATGGTTTCAATTGTTTGCTTTGCTGACTCGAGGCACTTTTGAATGCCAATTTTCGTGTCGCTCATAGTCGCCCTCTCCTGTGCCGTTGATCTCAAGAGAAAGGACCCGAAGAGGAGTATTCTCAAGTTATGATATCCTACAGCCATCATTAGTATTGCATTTTGGAACCGTATCGGAGTACGCATACGCAAATTGAGGACAAGTCTCTGTCGTTTTACCCACTGGACATCCCTGACGCCCCTCAAAGATGGTACCTGAGTCGACGATCCCATTGGCCGTATCGCCTCAGGGAGCTTCTGTGTCCACGCCTCCAGGTCCCTCTCAATTTGGCCAGCCATTGCTACCATCATCGGTATCGTCGTTTCGGGCAGGTAAATACTTAAGCAGATGTTTCTCGTGATCTTGGAGAAATGCACCATGTGTTCGATGATGGCGCAACAAGGGTGCTCGGACATCTCAGAATCTATCCCTGTTTCGTTCTCGCCGTTACTTATACGTGGGAATCGTCGGTTGTGATATAGGTCTGCTCCAAGAGTATCTGGTCTGCCCATTGCGAAAGACATTTCACTTCAGCAGTGTCAGATCAGCGCAACAGATTGACTGCAGGTTGGAGATACTCACGTCTCTAAGGAGTAAAGGCCCCTTTATATGGTGTCAGCAATACATTCATGGTAGGTCTGAGTAGGGGAATTTACATACCACCATGTCCGTGTTTCTGCTCTCAGTACAGCTGGCGGTTTCTTGCTATTGGGCCCGGGCTCGCGATTTATGCCCATTGCCAAAGCGGTTCTTATGGCAAGGCCGACATACATGTATGATACTAAGATGATTAGTAGACTTCTAGGACACCGCCATGGAAGACTGACAGTGTGGATGCAGTTCGTTCTGGCAGACTTTGGCCTTTAATCGTTAGTCGCTTCCAGCTGAGCGTCACGGTGCAACCTACCAGAATAAAATAGCACTGGACCATGTCTAGGTCAGTCACCATCCCAAGCCTGTTACAGCAATCCTTTGCTCGATCAAAGAACTTCCGGCTCCAGGCCAGATTAGTCATTCCATCTATGAGCTCGTCCTCTCTCGTCCCAACTAGTGCGCCAATGGATAAGATGCTGTAGTATAAAGCTACAAAACTCGTAATCCTCTTATTCTCCGGTCCTTCACCCGCCCACAAGTACTCGCAGCGATGCACGAACGAAGTCTTGTCCAAGATCGGGTGGATGTAGTGAATTGCCGAGAAGAAGCCGTCTATAAAGCTGCGGCATTGGAGGTACCATGGTGACTGATCAGACTCTTCAGTACCGTTTCTCCCTTTATGGGCATCTTGTGATTCGCTTGGGTCAAAGTGGGGATTATGCAATGAGGATAGAAGTGCACCCGCGTCATCATCATCGTTGTCCTCCTCTCCAGTTCGTCGAACATGAGACAGAAGAGCAACTGACGAAGAACTACCGTAAAACTCGACATCTCTTGTATGAGTGTTCATACCAGAAACCTCTTGTTCTCTGGTGTGCCATGACGAAATACTATTCGGTGTAGGAAAGGCCTCCATTACCGAAGGATGCTGAGCTATTGGTAATGATGAGGCATTCATCGCTAACCCTTCGGGACTGTTACTTGGTCCATCGGTCGCTGCCTTCTCATAGTTCTCCACAATGCTAGAGAGGCTTTTGACCTGTTCTTCCAACTGTCTTACATAGCTATGATTAAAATAGTGAGCCAAGAGCAAAGCTGAGGACGTTGAGTCAAATGTACCTTGATGTCATGCGCATACGCGACATGTCCTGGCCTTTGTACACGCATTCAACATTGCGGCCTTCACATGGTCAGTTTCTAATGGACATTATGAAGATTGGCAACTAACTCTGGCAATATGAACAGGGATAAGATTCATCGCACTTGTACTTCTTGGACCGACAGAGATCGCACGCGCGTGCAGCTCTTGGTCGCCTTGGACGCTGCGCTGCAGGCCTGTTCGCCTGAGGAGCCTGGGAGTCTGTTGATTCATCCATCTCGACAGTATCAGTATCAACAATGCACAGGTCTGCAACCTGGGGACCCCAGAATGTCGAAGCGTTGAGACCAGAGTGCGGAGACCCCAGATGAACGGAATTTTCGAGCTTGGAGGCAAATCTGGGGTAACGCGAACGATGTGCTGGGCGAAAGTGATCTGGATCTTGTCTCGGAGGTTTCATTGGCTGACAAGGTTTCTGTCTAAACTAAACGTGGCTAGTCTCTAGAGTCCCAAGCTGCGGAAAAGCCGGACACTGCCAATGTGACCTCGGTTGTTCCGAGAGCTCCCAACTACCCTACATGGACCACATTCCGAGTGTCACTTTAATAAATGTAGTAACGCGGCAAAGCTAGCTGCTTGTTCTTCATTTCTTTTCTATCACGAGACCTATAGTTGACGACAATATCTCTATCAAAATGCCAAGTTCTACTGTAGGTCATTAAAGCACTTAACGTGTTGATCTAACTAATCACTTTCCTTAACAGCAACCAAGTCAAGCTAGTAATGACGTTCGTCTGGAGGTAGTTGTTGTCGGTGCTGGCCTTGCGGGTCTTGCCGCAGCGATCTCCATTTCCCTTTCAGGCCACAATGTCACTGTTTTAGAGTCGGCAAAAGAACTACTCGAGGTATACATCCCCTCGATTACACATGATAGCCAAGACAAAAGCTGATAAACTCTTCAGGTCGGTGCTGGTCTACAAGTCACTCCCAACTGCACACGCATCCTCCAAAAATGGGATCTCCCCGACAGACTCTGGAAATCAGCCGCCGAACCCACGTCACTCGTCGTCCATCGATACTCCGGCCGAACACTCGCTATAGAGCCCGATTTCCACAAGCATATCCGCAAGAAGTACGGCGCCCCGTTCATTGATCTTCACCGCGTAGACCTCCAGCTTGCGCTCTACGACAAGGCCAAGGAACTGGGCGTCCAGTTTAAGCTCGGAGATAGAGTGAAGGACATTGACTTTAGCATCCCCGAGGTTAGCACCGAGGCTGGGGCCAAGTACACCGGTGACTTGATCGTCGCAGCGGATGGACTTTGGTCTAAATGTCGGTCCAAGTTTCTCGGCAGTGAGGATAAGCCAATGCCCACTGGGGATCTAGCATACCGTGTTGTTCTGGACGCAAAGGATATCGACGACCCTGAGCTACGGGAATGGGTTGAGCGTCCGACGGTGCATTTCTGGATCGGCCCAGGTGCTCATGCTGTTGGATATTCTCTGCGTGGTGGACAGATGTATAACGTTGTTCTTCTTGTTCCCGATGATCTTCCATCGGACGTCAGTAGGCAGGCTGGCTCGGTAGAGGAGATGCGAGAGTTGTTCAACGACTGGGATCCAATTCTGGCAAGATTTCTCAGTCAGGTTGACAAGGTTGACAAGTGGAAACTCATGCACAGTAAGTTGTTACATGATGTCCCTATCCTCAGAGCTGACACATTTTGTAGGAGAAGAGCTTGATTCATGGATCAACGACGACTCAAACTTCGTCTTCGTGTAAGTACTTCTTCTACATCGTCGTTATGTGAGGTATCATGCTAACATCTTGCTTCCAGTGGTGATGCCTGCCATCCGATGCTCCCCTACCTAGCCCAAGGCGCCAACTCCGCCGTAGAAGACGGTGCAGTTCTGGGCCTACTTCTCGGCCACGTAAAGTCGAAGCACCAATTGCCACAGGCCTTGTCTATGTATGAACGTTTACGCAAGTCTCGCGGCGAGGCCATCGTGAGGGAGACCTTCAAACAGGTATGAGCTTACCATCCTGGTAGTAGTCTACATTTCTAACTGACCTTTCATAGAGAGAATCATTCCATATGCCCGATGGACCAGCTCAAGAGGCCCGTGATCAGACTTTCCTGTCTCAGCTTGGTGCTGAGGAACTCAAAGGACCGTTCCCTAGCAGGTGGACTTGTCCGCAGGTTCAGCCTTGGCTTTACGGCTATGATGCAGTCGAGGTTGTTGAAGATGCAGTGAAGCGTGATCCTTTCACGAAGTAGCTAGTCAAGTTTGTGTAGATTATTCAGTGCCTTGTTATATCGGTAACCTTTCATTATAGCTGCAAAGGCCTTTTAAATGGTAGATAATACAGAACATGATTCAAAGCATACAATGTATGTTGTTGATATACGATCAGCTTCCGCTAGCTACTGACAGAACACTATTGCCAAATAGTAAAGTCGCCATGCTCTACTTAATCAGAGACTCAAGAAAGTCAAAGCCCTGTCGCTGAAGATTCCAAGTAACAGATCCCACTTCCATCTTAGCCGCAAAAGTATGCTCCTCGCCAGGAACCTCCACCATCCTGCACTCAACACCATTCTGCTTCAACACTTCAAATAATTTTCTACTTAGATGAATCGGGACTTTTGTATCTGCATCGCCGTGGACTATAAAAGTCGGAGGAAACGAGGAGCCAACATTCAATGCAGGGTCGACCTTACTCCAGTCCTTTGAGGGGAAGATGGCATCGAGGACAGTGCCATTGGCTAGTTGTGTCAGGGCATATGCTTGACGGGGGTCACTGAAATCAGGGGGTCCTGTTGCTTGACCTTCGAGGGAGACTCCTCCAGTGATGGGAACTGGGTCTTCGTCAAATATTGTGTTCAGAAATGAGTCGGTGAGTACTGGTGGTAGCTTCATGCTCTCGAGCTTTGTCGTCCAGAAGTCATCGGCAAAGTTGCTAGGTCCATACATGTCGTAGATTCCTGCAACAGGACGAGGAACACCAAAGCCCTGTCTCAATGTTAGCTCCTGATCACACTTTGCTATATGTCAAGCTCACCAAACAGAGTGACAAGTGCCCGCCGGATGAGGTGCCGAAGGCAAAGACATGGTCGAGATCTGGTACGAGTGTCGAGCCCGCTTTGCCTAGAGCTGTTTCGAGACCTCCATCATACACCCAAGCCAGGAGATCACGACAGTCCTGTATTGGGCCTTCCAAAAGATTGACTTGGGGGCAAAGGCGATGATTTGGTGCCAACACGATCCATCCTCGACTAAGACAATCCGATACCTGGTCTTTGTTGACCATCTTGGAGGACCCGAGCATAAAAGCCCCTCCATGAATATTAATCACTTAAGGTAATTAGCATGGGTATAGAGACAGCTAGACAATTTGACTCACAGACTGGGCATTTTGTGGTCTCAGTCCCGACAGAAGGCAGGTAAACATCAACGTCAATCTCTTGTTCACCCAGCCGCTTGTAAACAGCTCGAAACGAAGCTGGAGGACTCATTTTTTGTCACTTTGAGACTAAAATCGCGAGCACTTCGCATAGCGTACATAAAGATCTGATGCCCATAAAGGGTATCTGGGAAAACATCGGTACCCCCTCAGTTCCGATATGCCGCTCTGAATAAGCCTCCCGGTGATGCCGTGAGCCCAGTGTCGGAATTGCGGCTTATCCGCACTTCCAACTCAGCTTTCGTCAGCGGCGGAAGTGAGTTTGAGGGGTAGACGTGGAAAATCCGGGGCCGATGCGGGGATCTCCAGCGCATCCGAACCGTGATGTGGAGATCGGGAAGTGGGAGGTCAAAGGAGTAGAAGAGTAGAGGGTCCTGCCAGCCAAGCCTACGACAGAACACCAAGTTACCAAATCCTCCCCTCTTAGCACTAAGTTATACAGCCGTCTTTTACGCTATTCCCAATTCACCATGAGCGTTCCCCTACATACATCTCCTCCCAATGAGAGGACAAGCTACATGATCGACCAGCTCGAGGGAGAGCGCATTAGCATTCCTGGCAGCAAGGGTGTTTTCAGAATCCTTGCTTCGTCGAAGCAGACTAATGGCGGCATGGCAGTGTTTACTAGTGGTGCTGTCTTAGCAGATGCTCCTGGTTTTCACTGGCATGAGGAAGCTCACGATGTCTTTCTTGTCACCAAGGGCTTCTTGAAGCTATGGAGTGGTGATAAGTGTCGAATCATGGGTCCTGGCGACTTTGCTTACATCCCTCCTGTAAGTCCAAGACAATGTCGAAATGATGATCCTGTCGGCTAATGTGGTGCAGCATGTTATCCATAACCCTCTCTTGCTCGGACCTCACACTGAGACTGTTGGTCTGGTAGCACCAGGTGACTGGGTTGACTTTTTCAGATATGTCGGCGAGACATACAATGGTATTCTTGTGCCGGAGACTGATGATCGCGACATCAAGTCAATGCTTATGCAGAAGATGATGGCAGCCAAGGACAGATTTGACGTTCACTTCAAGCGTGACTACCAGCCACCTGAGGTTGGCGAGTGGCTTGACTCTGAGAACCAGCTCGCTGGTCCTGGTGAAGCCTACTTCTTGCGTGCCAACACTGGACCTAGATGGCTTCTTGGAGGAATCATGTCAAGGCCTTTCATCTTGGCATCTCAATCTGGCGGCAAATTCTCAATGTCAAGTATCGAGTCATCGAATGTCTATGCGAAGTCACCTCTAAGCAAATGGCTCACCTTTTCTTCCATCGATCATTGTCTCATCGTTCAAGAAGGCCTTCTCAGAGTGAAGATCAAGTCTGGCGACAACACTTGGAATGAGGTCAGGGAGGGCCAGACGGTCGTCATCGCCGCAGGAGAGACTTTCACGTTGGACTTTGGCAGTAAATATGTCCGTGTCTGGACGTTCGCCAACGGAAGAGGAATCGAGGAGCTGGTTCAGAATGCTGGATCTTCGGCAACAGGCTTTGTGTTGCCTGATGAGGTTGGAAGCTGGGAAGAGTCCAAGGTGCGGGAGGTATGTAAAGACCTTGGGGTGGAGGTTGCAGACCTGTAGAGTATCAGCGTAGCGAATAAATTCTATGTTTCAATTAAACCTATTAATCCGATTATTGCTGTTGCGTTCCGCTGTGTTGATATGCTGCTTGACTAGGCCGTGGGGAAGCATACTGTCAACATTATGTGTTCATCTAAGCATCATGTCTCCTCAAAGTGAATTACGCCATGAAAGATCAATAGAACTTACGACTCTTTATTATGATATAGTTAAGGATAAGTCTAAGCAATGGACTTCTATTAACCTCTATCTAGTCTAAATAATAAGAGTAGCACGTTGGCTTCCAACCTCCACGCTATACTCGCCCTTGTCCACCGCCCAAGCATGCGACTCCTCATTCCAATGACTGTTGAAAGTATCGGCCTCAATTTGCACGAACACTTCTCTGGTCTCGCCCGGTGAAAGCTCAACCTTGGTGAAACCCTTCAATTCCCGAGTTGGCCTCCAATCAGCTCCATTCTTAGGAGCGCAGATGTAGACCTGCACCACTTCTTTGCCAGAGACACTGCCAGTATTCGTTACACTTACCCTAACTGTGAGAACTGGAGAGTTTGAAGAGTCGTCTAATTCGGCGTTGAGACTGTCGTACGAGAACGAAGTGTAAGACAGCCCATGACCGAATGGGAACTGCACTCGATTCTTCGCCACTTGTGCCCGGTAACCGATCTCCAAGCCCTCAGCATACTTGATGCTAAATCCCCCTGACTCATCTTGCTGAGCAGGGAAATTTCCAAAACTAGGCCAGTCTTCCAGAGTCTTGAACCAAGTCGCCGTCAACTTCCCACTGGGGTTCACCTTTCCAGTCAAGATGTCAACCATAGCCTGCGGTCCTTCTTGACCAGGGAAGTGCATATTCACAATAGCATCGACATCATCGACGAAGCTACTGATGTCAATCGGGTTGCCACAGTGCAGAAGAACAGCTGTCTTCTTTGAAGCGGCAGCGACAGCCTTAATCATGGCGACTTGGATGGCAGGAAGAGTAATCTCTTCAAGGTCAAATCCTTCAGACTCGTACTGCTCGCTGCGACCAGCGTAGATGATGGTGATATCGGATGACTTTGCAACTTCGACTGCTTCTGATATAGACTGTTCTTCGGAGTATTCTTCTTCAAAGGCCAGGGTGAGGCCATAGGGAGTAGGTTCGCCAATAACAGGTTCTCTCGATTGCATTGTGACAGAGATGTGGTACGACTTTCCTGCTTCCATCTGCAGCTCGACGCGCGACTCAAGCTTGATAAGGTTGAAGAGGAATTGCTCAGTTGTAATATCTGGTGCATCGCCCTTGAGCACCGAGACGCCGTTAACTTCAACATTGAACGATCCAGAGTGACGGAGCGCAAGAGTGTGTGTTCCAGTAGTCTTGGGAACAAGATTGGTAATCATCTTCACTTGAGAGCCCGGTGTCTTCAGTCCTGGCTTGCTCTGGGCCATGAGATTGATAGCAGCGTCCTCCAAAGTTTCAACAAGAACCGGCTCATCTTGACCAGCGTTGTAATAAGCCACCTCAACGCCCTTCTTGCCCTCATGGGTCGTGACGATATCCACAGGCACAGTGGGAATAATGCGGCGCATTCGAACGCCACTTGCATATGAGACTGTGTGCTCATTTGGCAATGCTTCTCGCAGCAGATCGAGTGGAGCCTGCCGATATTGAGGGTTGCATGATGCACTACCACCGCCAGTGAAGACGGCCTTCTTGGCATACTCACCAACGACTCCGATCCTCAAACCAGTAGATGCTGGGAGCGGAAGAGTTTCTTTCTCATTCTTGAGAAGAACGATGCCCTCTTGAGCTAGTTGACGAGCAATGCTGTTGGTCTCCAGGATGATCTCCGATTTCTCTGGTCCTTCGCTTTGTGCGGCCTGCGTGCGGTTTCGTAGCTCAAGAAGTCTGGCCACGCTAGCGTCAATCACATCTTCGCTGATCTCAGCAGAGGTCACAGCCTTGATGAGCCTCTCGCCTCTGAAGACAGGTACAGGCATCTCAACGTCGACACCAGCCTTCATGGCAGCGACGGTAGAGCGAGTGCCGAACCAATCTGACATGACGATGCCTTTGTAGCCCCATTCCTTTCGGAGAATGCCCTGAATAAGAGTTTCGCTGTCGCAGCAAAAGTCTCCGTCAACTTTGTTGTACCTTCGCATCATATTAGCATGGAACCATGAGTCAGAGTGGCGGGTACTAACGCTGTCATGATGCCAGCAGGGTTCGACTTCCTCAAGAGAAACGACCAAGCAGCCAAGTAAATCTCCCTCAAAGCCCTGCCATTGGGATTCTCATCAACATTGTAATACCGCCTCTGCGTCTCAGAGTCATTGCAAACAAAATGCTTCGCACAAGCTCCGTAGCCTTTACTCTGGATACCATTCACAATAGCCGCAGCCATGTATCCCGAGAGTAGCGGATCTTCACTAAAGCACTCAAAGTTACGTCCGGCGCGAGGATCTCTCTGGATATTGATAGTAGGACCTAGGATCATCTGCGCATGCTTGATCTTTGCTTGGCGAGTGAGCTCAGCGCCCATCTTCTCCAGGAGCTCGGTGTTCCATGTTGAGGCTATACAGGCTGTGTTGGGGAAGCATGCTGTTGTGAGTGCACTGTTGAATTCACTAGGGCGTATTCCGCTGATTGAATCAGCTGTCTAATGATATTGTCAGTAGTCATCACGATGATGAAGGGCCTGAAGCTCACTTTGAGTGGTGCAATGGCCTTTTCGGGGATGCCAGCTATTGAGACAAAGTCATCAGGCGTACCAGACAGTAGCCTGACCTTTTCTTGTAGAGATAGTGCCTTGAGAGTAGCTTGAACATCCATGATTGCTAAGAATAATTGCCTTAACTGTGCATATGGTGTTCTTAGGTGGTGCTAAGAGTATGTATATATGACCGCGTTTGTCTCTGTTGGCGCCTTTGCCACTCCGAGAAGCCAAGTCTAGACCTGTCCCACCGAAGGGTTGTCGGAGGCACTGCGTGCGCCCCATACTCGGATTTTCCGGGCATGATCCACAGCACTACTTTCAATCATGCGGAGCCGGATTCATGAGCTTGTTGTGTTCGCCATGCAATTCGTGCGCTTGCTGGAGACTCCATGAGCTGGTAAGTGTCGATTTGAGAGAATGCTTCCGAGCGATGATGTTTGTCATGATAGTTGGCTGTACGTGGAGACCTGGAGATGCTAAAGATTAAGTCTCACACCGTGGCGGCGACTTAGGAGGATCAATCTGCAAAACCAATGGAAATTGTATTATCTCTGCAGTAAAACTACTATAGGCCTTGCTTCAACAACTTAACAGATATCTCTGTTCCTGAGCCTTGAATAATACCATCATTCTCCAAGCTCCAGCCCTTCGGAGCCTTAACTACGGCAGTACTACCAAGAGGTACCAACAGCTTAATGCTACCTTGTCCCTTCTTCTCGCTTACACGCACTACCACCGAGAAAGGCCCTTGAGGAGTCTCGAGTGAGTATGCCACCTCTTCCAAACCTGCAAGAACGGGCTCAACACCAATTCTCTTCCAACCAGCTTCAAGAGGATAAACTCCAGCAAGATATCTCGGTAGCAGAAATACCGGCCATGAAGACCATCCGTGAGCCAGCGATACGTCATGATTGAAAGGTGAACCGTCAGTTTTCATAGCCTCCCAGTGAGCACCAGAGTAGTTCGGGTTATCCTGGTCCGCCATAACGCCCCATACCTGAGATAGTAGCTCCCTTGCCTTCATTCCCTCTTTCTTGGCGAAGAGAGCTCCTAGTGCAAACCCAGATGCGTAGGGACTGGTGAGTTCAAACCTGTCCCATTGATCCAGGCCTCGAAATGCGGAGGGCAGAGATTCACTAGCTGGGAATATGCCCTCCACCAAATTTGGATGGTCTGGGGATACGCCCAGAGTCGCCGCATACGCGTTGACATCTTGGAAGACACCATCACGGTCTAGAGATAGAGCAGGTCGCATGGTGCCTTGCTCATCATTCCAAAGTCTACGGATCAAGGACTCCTTCAAAGTGGCTGCTTGGGAGGAATATTGAGATGCGACTTCACTATCCGTGGACATTGATGCCATGGCGTTGAGGGCATCCAGATATGCAAGGTTCAGACCGGTCGAAACACCAAAGACAGGTCCGCCCATGGGAAACCACGTCACTGTTCACTATTAGTACATTGAAGAGATGTAGAGTGGGGATAGCATACTCGAAAGATACGGCGGCGCTTGCACCAACCCATCAGAGTTCAAGAACCCCCTCGTAAACTTCATTTGTCGCTCCAGTTGGCTGTATGACTTCTCGACGAGAGACCAATCACCAGAGTGTAGCCAGTAGTCCTTGATTGAGACGACAAGCAGCAGTGCGTATGTCAGAGAATAGTGGCCGTAGTGCGGCGGGTCGTCTGTACCATCGTGCGCTGGAGCCTGGATGGGACAGAGGTTGCCAAGATACCCTTCCTTAGTTTGGTGACTCAGAAGGAGCTGAATGGTGCCTCTCCACGCTTCAAAGTAAGTGGTGGAGTATGCGATCGACCGACCGGTGACGAAAGCATCGCCACCGAAGGAAGCTCGGTCTCGTTTTGCACCATCGATGATACAGGCGAGCTTGTTTGTTCCGACCTGGAAGTCATCGAACGTACGACTAGCATCAGGTTGTAACAGCGGGTTCTCATAGAGAATATGTCCGTTGTCATCTGCGACTGATATATCTCGGTAGAGTGCAACCCAGCCAGGTGGTCCACCAAATGCCACAGAGCCAGTGTTGACAAGCCCGTTTCCAAGCATCGCCTTCACATAGATATCTCTGACAGTAGCAACCTCATTGCCTCCAATAGTGACTGTAACGCGATCCTCCACTGCGAGCGTCTCGATGTTCACCCACCCAGAGAGGTCGATGCTGTCAGGAAGCTGCCATGACCCTCTCTCAATTGAGGGCAGGATAGATGACTTATTCGACAGTCCCTCAACGGCTGTCAACGTTCTACTCCTGGTATCCAAGCAGAATATCAGTCCGTTGGTGATCATACGAACCGCCCAGCTCGCACCATGTTCCTCAACCTTTGCCTGGAACGTGACCTTGTAGTCCTTCCATCTCGTACCCTGCCGACACGGTGCCCAGTGACTTCCGTACACACGAGTGCCCTCGTCAGTAACATCCCATGCTAGAACAGTCTCTTCTCTAGCGACGGTACACAAGTCGACGGTTCGAACACCATCTCTCCAGATACGATTGATGGTTTCGTCAGAGCAGTGGAAGTTGGCTTTGATGGTAGCATCAGGACGCACGGCTTGGAAGCCGACCTTGGAGAACGCGATACTCGTGTTTGAGCCGAGTAGGGTGATCTTTTGATACCTCTGGGACGCTTGTGTGAAGCGAGGTTTGACGGTTTGAGTCTCGTTGGTCACGCTGGCGTGGTGTTGGCAGACTCGATAGCTGTCCATTGCGTTGGAGAACAAGAAGAACGGGCCATCGCCTGTAAGAGTTAGCACTGACACGCTAGTAGGCACGTAGCATGAGTAACTGTACCATCCTCATTGTTTATTCCCTCTATAGTCTCACTGTAGGTGACTTGGAATGCGACTCGTTGCTGACCCTTGGGCCCTGATGCGGACTCAATGGTGAAAACGGGAAAACCGCCTTCACATCGGCCATAGTCCAAGATGACTTCAGCCTTGTCCTCCAAGTGGCCATTGCTCAATGTAAAAGACGTAACTTCGTTCCCGCTCGTCACATTTCCCAAACTTCGCAAGATTCGTTTTGGAGTAACAAACTTGAGTGCGTTGCGGGTCTCCCGTGAATTCTCCATGTTTGCTCGCCGAACAAAGTATTCTGATGTGGCTGCAGGTTTGTCTGGGGCACACAATAGCTTGAACGAAGTCACCTTAAGCTTAATACAAGCTCAAACAAGAAAAGTCTACGCGTTTCATTCGGTTCGTGATACCACGAGCGCACAAAATTACCCCGACGACCGAATCAGATCGGGGAATCCTAGTGCCCCCCCGGAAAACCCGACCCCATCCCCAGATTACCCCACAAGACAAAGAATCTAGACCTCTGGGGTTACCACCAAGGCAAAAAATATCCTCTCCAACCACCAGTCGGTCATATTAAAGGGGCCATCGAGTCCAGGGTTTTTCGTATTCTCATCTCAACATCCACAAACTCTACAGTGGACTATTCAACATCACCACTTTCTTTCTTTTCTACTTCTGTCGAGATGACTACTCGGGACTTTGATCATGATGTGAGGCTTGAGAAGGCGGAGGTTGCGCATGCTGAGGATGCTGTTGCTGTGAGGGATCATGAGATGTCGACTTGGGAGTGTGCGAAGAAGAACCCAAAGGCGATCCTTTGGGCGATCTACGCAAACTGTGAGTTTATAGCAACTGTTCAGAATATCGGTGGCTGAGTGCTGACTTGGTTAATTAGTGGGAGCTACTCTCGTTGGTTACGAGAACCTCGCTCTGGCCGTCTGTCTCGCCCTCCCAGCCTTTCAGTAAGTCCAATCCCCCTCACCTTCACCAATCATACTAACGCAACCACAGGATGAAGTTCGCCAGCCTCGTCGACGGCAACCTCATCATCCCCGCATACTGGCAATCACTCTGGAACGCAACCTACAACATCATGCAACTCTTCGGCTCTCTCACCGCCGGCTTCGTCCAAGACAAACTCGGTCGACGCGCTGTATTCCTCGCAGGCATTATCATCGTTTCTTGCGGTATCACGCTGGCTTATCTGGCTGAGACACCTGCTCAGTTCATGGGTGCCAAGATCATCTCTGGTTTTGCGGTTGGTGCGTTCCAGTCGACGACGCAGACTTATGTTTCTGAGATTACGCCGCTCCCTTTGCGTGGTATTGCGTTGTCTCTCAACATTCTTATGATGGTATGTCCTATTAACAGTCAGTCTGGGTGACTTCGCTAACCCATTTGTAGAACGTCGGCTTCTTGATTGCCATCTCCACAACCTACGCTCGCGTCACCATCATGAACGAATCCGCCTTCCGAGTCGTCTTTGCCGCTGCATGGGTCTTCCCCGGCATCCTCGCCCTCGGCCTCCCATTCCTCCCCGAGTCCCCATACTATCTCATTGCAAAGAACAAACGCGATCTTGCCCTCAAGCACCTGGCCAGACTCTCCTCCAAAGATGAAGATCTCGAGGCTCGCCTCCGTCACATGGAAGACACTATCGAGGCTGAGAAACTCATCTCCTGCGAGAAGGCTTCGTTCTTGGAGTGCTTCAAGGGCAGCAACTGGCGACGTACAAGGATCATTCTGATCTGCATGTACATGCCCCAGATTGTCGGCTCGAGCTTGTCCTCCAACGCTCCGTACTTCCTCAGTCAGACTGGTTTGAGTAGTGGTTTGATCATCAAGATTATGCAGATCGGTCTTGGTGTTTCTATCCTCTCCTCATTGGTCAACATCTACATGATGACGCTCTTCCGACACCGACCATTGATGTTCGTTGGCATGACCATTTGCGCTCTCATCTATCTGATTATGGGCGTTGCAGCAGCTTCTCCCCAGTCGGAGAAGACCAACTTGGCTATTGGTGTCTCTATGCAATTCCTTGCTCTCGCTTACGGTCCAGCCATTGGATCAAGTCTCGCTGTTGCTGGTGAAGTGTCTGCTTCCAGATTACGAGCCAAGTCTCAGGGTATCGCTTTCGGATTCCAGGCTATTACCAGCACTGTTTGGGTGACTGTGCTGCCGTACATGTTCAACAAGGATGAAGGTAACATGGGCGGTCATATTGGTTGGGTCTTCCTTGGCATGACGCTGTTGATGATGGTGGCTGTCTTCTTTGATGTACCAGGCACCAAGGGCAGGACATTCCATGAACTCGACATCATGTTTGAGAAGAGAATTCCTGCTCGTCGTTTTGAGCATTACAAAAGCGATTGATAGCGTGATGTGTGCGCAGTTTTATCCCGGACGGGTCATTTGGCAGAGCTTTATTTTGAACGCGTCTTAGCCTAGCAAGACTTCATTATAATACTCCAACTTGTTAGCGAAGCCCAGCTCGTCTTTGCAGAGTCTCCGCGTGCCAAAAAGTATAAATGACTTGAATCATGTTTAGCTTGTAAGTGCTGAGACTTTACCGGCCATCAGATATGTTTAAGAAACTCTATCCCATGTTAGAGAGGGAGAATATACCAGGGAACAAATAAGGAGGCAAGACTGGTACAAGCAGTTCAGCTTTCAGAAATCATCATATATATAATTGTAAGAACCAGGCTCCCTAATCTATCCCTACATATGTCCACTGAAGCAACATATATCTATTGCTGACCTTCGTTGCTAGTTGTCATATAATCAGCCAAATTGTTGGCAGCCATGAAACCCTCCCACTTCATCAGATCAAGTCCAGGAAGCTAGATAAAGTATCAGAAATACAAGGCCTTGAATTTATAGTCCTTAGAGTAGCTTACCTCGCTAGCTTGAATAAAGTTAGGACGAGCATAAATCATACCAAAGTCTCGAAAGATCAGCAACTGCTCTGTGAAGTCCAAAGCGCACACGTCGTCCATCTTGCTCTTGAGGATGGATCGAAACTCCTCGGAAGATAGCTCGTTGTAGCGTATATCGATACCATATGCTACGAAGAGTCAGCGTCTCGATCATGGCGTCTATAGTTGGAGTGAGTACTTACCGGATGCCATGGATCTGATCTTTTCTCCTTCTGATATGGCCTCGGAATAGAAGGCAATTTGCTTCTCGAGACATTCATCAGGATGATCTAGTATATACTGGACTAACTTGCCGGTATCAGAGATGGCGACATTCGGAAGCGGAGTTGCCTCAGGCAGAACAAAGGATCTCAAATAAGTCCCATCATCTTGCTAGTCCCGATATTAGCTCACGCACCCCTAAGTCCATGCGACAACGAACCTTAATAGGAAGATAAGTACGCGGCTGCGTGAGACAATTCTCAAAGTAATTCGGAAACAGCACCGCGGTCGTCTTCTTCCACAGCGCAGGTTTTTTCGTCCGGATGTAATCCGTAACAGCTGCTTTGCTCTGCCAATGATAGACATGGGGATATTTCCCATTCGAGATAGTTTTAGCATCAGGCAAGGTCGCCCAGATAATTTGTTCAAGAGGGGGTAGATCAGCGGCTATGTCCATGATGCGCTTGCCCTGCTCTTCTTCTTTGGCAGCGGACATGTGCTGCCAGAAGTCTGTCATGGCGAAGATGACGTTAGCGCCTTCGAAGGCTCGTTGGAGACTTTCGGGGTCATCAACGTCTGCTTGGTGAATTCGATGCCGAGTTCTTTCAAAGCTTCTGCTTTGGGGGAAGAGATGTTTCGGGTTAGACCGCGGATATTGTACCTATCCTGAGAATTGGCAAGTGTCTGGACGACAGAGCCTCCCTAAGCGAGGAACATGGTTAACATGAATGATATGTATACAATTGATCGGGGATTATACCTGTAGGCCTGTCGCACCAATAACGACCACAGTCTTTTTGTCTTGGATCATAATGAGAAGGTATTGAAGAAATTAAGCCGGGTTACTGAACAGCTCTGATGATAGATCCCGTGTTGAGCGAAGCCATGGGAATTCCAGTGGCAGATGTGCCCTTTTATGGATCATGTTGGAAATTTAAGTGATTCCACAGAGAGTGGAGTTCTGCAACAACTTCACGAGCTTCAATTTGAATTTTGCGACATTGATGTCATAGACCGTTCTAATTTCCCGCTGACTCAGCGCATTCGTGCTGTCTCCTCCACAGGTGCCGGACTCATGAGAATGCCGGAGACCGACAGTCATAGACAGATCATTACCAGGCTTACTCACGGCTTCAACTCTCACGTAATAATGTTTAAGATTATTCACATTTGGGTGAACAGGTTCTCAAATGCGTTGTTGTAGAGTATCGCGGATCGGTAAATGCGGCCCGGATCTATCCTGATTAGCGCGCCGGTTTATCCATGCCAACTCGGCAAATCGACGCGTGACGGTAGCCAGAACTTTTCCTTGCTAACAACACCGCTTAATCTTCAAAAGGGGACCAACACCGACAGCCAATCGTAATGCCGAAATCCACAAGAGGTCGCAAACCGCGGGCTTGCGACTCGTGTCGCAGGAAGAAGGTGGGTTTTGCTGCGTTGCCTCTTCCTCGCTTGAAACGTCGCGCTGCGACTCTCAGCCGTCGAATCGCTTCATCTTACACTGACATTCAGTTTTGTTATGGATTGAAATTGGCTAATTCAGGTCTAGATCCAGTGCGATCGAGCTGTCCCGCAGTGCGACTACTGCCAATATCATGGCTTGACGTGTTCCTACAACGGAGCTGCAAAGGCAGAGGGTTCCGCACTTCGGTATACCAAGTCCTCGGCCGATATATTCCGGCTCCTTCAACTAATGGAATACCAATAGATCTCGACTTTCAAGGTTTCCGAAACCCGTGTCACCGGATCGAGAGCTTGGTCCCCATGAACAAGATTATGGAGAAATTATTCCTCGGGGTGAGAATCTTTCCTTTCGTACCATGTCCTCCTTTCGCTAATGCAAGGTGTTTCAACCAGCGAGCGATGCTCATGATCGCAATCCAACTTATCTAGAGGGCTTACGTTTAGTCAATGGCAATCTGCTCTTCAGCCCTGAAGGTCAACAATGGATCAGAAGCAGAACAGGCTCGACCATTTCATCGAATATCATCGACAAGTACCGTCTGCCTTACCTGTGCTCCACAAGACCCCCTCTTGCAAATGACAATCACAAGATTCTCAAGCTCCCCGATCGTCGGATTGTCGAGGAGCTAGCAGCGCGATTTTGTTCATCTACCCAGTCTCTTGTCTTCCCATTGCTGTGCCTCGAACGCTTCACCATGAGGACCTTGCCTCTCGCATACACATCTGTCGCTAAACGTCATGCCACCAGTGCGAAGTGTTGTGCATACGGGGTACTCATTATGAGCGACATATTTGGCCTAGACTCGGGCGACGAAATGGCTGAGATTAGTTGTTGGTGTCAACGATATGCGCTAGAGATCGAAGGTTGGATGCCCGTGATACTACGGGAGATGAGGGTCGACGGGCTTGAATCTTTGATGATGCTCGTAAGTACCAATTCTCCAATCTAGCAAATCAGCCTGACTCGCGACTGTGCAGATGATCTTCAAGTACCCCATGGGAGATTTAGAATCCGCATCGTTCCTCGTTTCGGTGGCTTCGCGCTTCTTGATTCAACTTGGAGCCCATCTATACCCTTCTTCTTCCGGTGGCTACGATAAGCACAGGAACTCTCACCATATACGTGACCTGTTTTGGGTCTGCTACTGCATCGACAAAGACCTATCTCACAGGACTGGTCAACCACCTACCATCAACGACGATCACTGCGATCTCACCCTACCTCCCAACTATGTCCAGATGCAGAGCTCCAATATCCTAAGTTCCAGCCCATGTCCAAGTCGCAGCTCCTATACGGTGCCACTCTATCCATGGGACATTCGACTCTCGGTCATCAAGTCAAAGATCTACAATGACCTCCACTCTATAAGCGCCTCCAGACTATCAGAAACCGAAATATTGAGAAGGATTCGGCATTTGGACGAAGAGTTGGAAGCTTGGAGAGTGACTCTTCCACCTGACCATCGGCCAACCTTGTCGTTCCTGAAACAGACACCCGTTGATGCCCATACGAACACACAGGCAATCATGCTCCGTCTATCATACCACCATTGCGTTATTCTGATACACCAAGCCCGATGCAGAGTCTTTGGATCAGATCAACCCATCGATAGCTTGATAGATGACGGTCATAGAATAAACTTCCAGATCCTCATCGACGCCTCAAGATCAATCTTGATCTACCTGGAAAAGGCATTGCCTGTCCTGGCCCACGAATGCTTTTGGTACGTATTCATGTCACACCTTTCATATGTTCCGGCTCAGCAAGACTGACATGATACAGGGTCATCATCTTCTATCCGATGACTGCAATCACCACCATCTTCTCCGTCGCGCTTCTCGATAACCGATCGGGCCTAGAGAATGAAAGGCTAAAGCTGCTGCAAGGCTTTACGCAATTGATCAGACAAATTCCCATCAAAAGGCTTACAGTCGCTGAGATATCACATTTGGAGTTTATCGAGGAGGTCGGGGATGAGATGAGCAGATTAGTGTCAATTGCTCCTTGAGCGTGAGTCTTGAGCTATCAATTCACCAACTCACCCAAGCCAGCCCAAGGCTCACCGATCACGACACAAATAGCATTCCATACAAAGGCACCACTATTTTCAACACGCGCAGATTATCAATACCAACGGCCTTAACATTACCTCCGTATACTTAACCGCGTTAACTCCAAATTGAAGTTTAGGTTAAGCGGGGATGAATGCGAAAAATCAGCACGGCGTCAGCAAAACACGGAGAAATAGCATTGTCCGATGAAAGACCGCTAAACCCAGCGAATCAAAGATCTTGGAGTGAGACTATACTGAATTGGGAAAGGGATCTCTGATTGGTCAAGATACTATCATCGTGATGTTAGAAGGCGTATGTTGGATATATAAGACAAAAGAATCTCTTGCAATGGATGAGAATATTTACAGGCGAGCTCACTACACAAACGCACTCATACCTTTACTAAGTTAACATTTAAATCTTTACTACAATGGAGTTTCCCAACCCTTCTCTCATCGGCGGTGCAGCTGACATCCCCGTCAACTCTGCCTCTCCCATCATCACCTTCACACCAGTCATCCTCCCCTCCCAAGACCGCAGAGTCGATCTCGATCTCAAAGTAACAGCCCCCATCATCGGAGACAACCTCCCCATCATCGTTCTCTCCCACGGCCACGGCCCAAGCAACTATCTTTCTTCGCTCAAAGGCTACGGCCCTGTTGCCGATTGGTGGGCCAGCCATGGCTTCGTCGTCATTCAGCCTACGCACTTGAGCTCCCGGCAACTAGGCTTTGAACTCAACGCTGAGAGCATCAGTGAACTGTTCATGGAGTCTCGTGCCAAGGATTTGGTTCAGATTGTTGATAGTCTTGATACCATTGAGACTACCGTCCCTCTCCTCAAGGGTAGACTCGATAAGTCCAAGATCGCTGTTGTTGGGCACTCTCTCGGTTCTTTATCCTCTGCTCTCCTCCTGGGTGCCGTTAACACTGATCCTCGCGACGGAAAAACCTTCAAGGTCGCTGATCCACGCATCAAAGCCGGCGTGCTCTTCGGAGCCATTGGCGCAAGTGACGATCCCTCCGAGAACGGAAAATCCATGCTTCCATTCTTAGACCTCGACTTCTCAAAGATGACGACTCCCTGTCTTGTTTTCTGGGGCGACAGTGACGTCAGCCCACATCTCACCAACCGTGGAGCAGACTGGCATAACGATCCTTACAAGCTCTCACCAGGGCCCAAGGCTTCTTTTGCGGTTAAGGATGGAAAGCATGGGTTTGGTGGTATTAGCGGATGGGATGCTAAGGAATGTCAGGATGAGGGTGTTGAGAGGTTGGCGGCGATGCAGAGGGTTACGTGGGCTTATTTGAGGACTCAGTTGTATGGTGATGATTCGTGGGAGGCGGCGAAGAAGGCTATTGGGCAGAATCCCCAGATTGGAAAGATTGAGGAGAAGGAGTAGTCGCTCGCACAAATATGCTGTTCATACCTACACATTCATCTCAGGACATCCCAGACCACTGCATTACTAAGATCGATACGAATGTGAAGCATTGACTACCTTGGTCAAGGCACTGTTACATAAACAAACTATGGCATACTATCCATTCCCGTTCAGTGTTCCCTCTGGTCCCCATAATGGATCCTTATCACAACTGATAGAAGTCCATACCTCCTCTCAAGTCCCTATGCACAGTTCCCTTCATTCGGATCAGCCCTAAGATATTTCGTTAGCATCTTCAAAACATTCCACATAGAAAACCAATACTCACGAGAAAGTAAGAGCACCAGCTCCCTCAGTGGCGGGGTACGAACTCCTCCCTCCATGGTCACACCCATTGATCTCACGATGGAAATACTCAGTGCACACGTTCTTATCAACAGCATGCGAAGGCCCATCAGCAGGAATCTCGGAGTCGTAGCGGAGGAAAAAGTCCATCTTCTTGTTACTGCTCAAGTTGACACACTTATTGATGTACTGGCCACCTGTAGTGAAGGGACGGTTGATTTTCCCGTCGCAATACTCCTGGGCAGTCTGGAGAGCGAGGAATTTCTCTGCGCCCCAGGTTACGCCTGATTCGTGGCAGTCGCGCTTGTGGAGGGTGCTCGGGAATGCAGCGGCGGATGATGCCCCGATAGCAATGAGAAATGATGTAAGCTTCATGGTTGGAGATGTGAGATTGATGTGTAGTAGAAGAATCTGGTTGATGGCGAGTTATGTATGAATAGCAGTGAATCTGAAAAGATTTCCTTGATGTTTTTATAGTTAGTATGAGGCTAATCGCATAAGTTACATTATCTTGCCAATACGGCCCCCATCGAATGACGTCCATGACTCTTCCTTCTGCTCCTCACGAAGCATGAGGATCAAAATCCTTCTACCGTATACGAGAGGATCTGCATCTACAAGCTGAAGTCCGAGGCAAGATTTACCTTCTGAATTAAGCTAAAAGTGAGTAAGCGCTAAGGGGAAACTCAAATATTTCCGCCCTTATTGGCTGCGTAAGCGGACAGGCACGGCCCGCGGAGGCTTAGCAGCATAGAGCCCCATTAAAGGATTTCATCGACGTAGCTTAACTACGTAGATTGAACAAGGTTACTTGGGGCTCAGATCCCCAGGAACGGGATGCCGAGGCGATTCAAAATAGATTTACGGCAGTGATCTGCTGTCTTGACCGGATATCATCGTCCTTGGCCATCGCTTGGGGCTTCGCATTCGGTTTCTGGGGGCGAAAATGTATACGCATTTAGAAAAAGCAGGTTTCTAATCATCATGCCTGTAAATCCTTCGTTTACTCGGATAAACAGCTCTTTCATTCGTCAGTTTGAAAAGGCACTTACACAAGGCAGAGGGATAGTAGATCATAGCCTTCTGGCAAGTCATCAAGTTGTCTATAAATGAGACAATCCGCAGCTTCTGACCAGATCACTACCAAGCTACTTACTCTACAAATCCAACTACAAGCCTACTCCATCTCTCTCTTGACTCTTCTATTCACCCTTTACCTTTACTAGTCAACACCTAAGTCCCCAATCCACAATGCACTACCCATCATTCCTCCTTGCCGCCCTCCTAGCTGCCATTCCCAGGGCCAGCGGAGAATGCCACCGCTCTGGAGAAACATGGGGCGGAGATAAGTTTACCGCCCTAGAAGCAGCCCAGCGTCTTTGCACCGACGGCAGCTTGGCTGTGAGTGACTATAAGCGCGGAGAGTTCAAGACCTTCTGTGTCAATCTGAGCACCTTGAAGAAGGCTGATTTCACTGTCCTAGTCAGTGGAAACGTGATTGGGGATGGGTTCAGAATTTCTTCGGCTGATTGCACCGATCGACTCCATAGGGAGATCAACGGCTGTGATCACGGGGGCAGGTCTTCTTATAAACAGGGGGAAGACAATCCTCAAGGAGCCAATGTTGTCTGGGACTTCTCGTAAGTTTTGATCTTCCTGTCTGTCTCTGAGGATAATTTGCTGATTGCTTAATAGTGCTGATCCCGGCTCGGGCCAGTGTGCTTGAGTCTGAGATGCTGTTTATTGTAACTACTTTTCGGCTTTTAGGAGGGTATATGGTTAAGATGTTGAAGGCTGTAAATATCTTGTATACATGAGTTTGTAAGAGATCCGGTCGTACGCCTCCTTCCCTAAGATTTTGATGCTTGGTCACTATGCACAAGATTATATCCTCTATGTACTATCTATCTAGTTGGAATGGGAAGACTCAATATGACCATTACTATTCTGTTTGGTTTTATGAAATATAGAACTTGCCTCTTTGCCCTGAAGCCAGTTATAGGTAGATTCAGTCGGAGTGAAAGGTTTACCTTTTGTTTTGCCGGAAATTGCCACCACGCACTGGACTCACCGCGTGCATTGTGTTAGATTCAACCTGAATACTTATTTTCTAGTCTCGAACGACTCCTTCTAAGGGACACAGATAAATGTCTCTATTTCAATTTTACCTCAACGGAGCAGGTGGCGACCTACGCGAATAGTACTGCGCCCAGGCCGATTTTCTCTGAATCTAAGTGAATGATTTGAACCCCAGCGATTGTCCCGGCCCACTCGTGGCTGAGCTTCTGCTCGGATTGAAGCAGATCGACAATCGATTTCTGTTATGATGTTCTATATTGGTCACGAGTACAGTGCCTTGCATCTTTCCGACTGGCTGGCTGCGCCCCGGTGATCCACAGGGCGCAGCGAATGGTCTTGGGGGTCAAAATGGTAGATAAGGTAGGTAAGTCAGTTAAATGGTAATCTGCAAGTTATCTCTATTCTCTCACCCGCATTGCATGGAGACGTCTCGAGCTATCTATCTTTAAAAATGCCGCACCACCACCACACGGACAATACAACGTTTGTCGGGCCACCATTACCTGAAACAGAGCCCCTCGTCCCGCCTACTACTACCTTCCAAAATGACACCAGAATTGACGTCACAACGACAGAGCGTATAATCTCTATCGTGATATTTTCTGCCGTTATGATTTTCGGAGTTTCGACGATCTGGGGCTGGAGCCAAGACCCGACCCGACCTCTGGACCCGGGCCCATGAGCCTTCGTTTCATAGACAACCGGAACAATGCTTCGAGCTGGGTATAAGGGCGCCCTACAAGTCAAGCGACAGAGAAATAGCCTGGGGATCGGATTCCGAGGCCTATAAGGATGCTATGTGCTTTTATTAGCCTACAGGATTGGTTCAACTCGACACTATCTATACCAGACATATACCAGACATATACCAGAGCAGGAAATCCATATCAGCGAAATTATGAATTGCATTTTTTTCTCTCCTCTCTATAGTTAGAGTCTATGGTAATCTATAGTCTCGGTGTTCAAACCCCAAGATGGCTTCCTTCTCGGCATTATATCTAACCAAGCATCCCAGTGAGCAGCGTTTGACTTAACCTAATTCTCTCATACAGAGCGGTCTGGCCTCCCAAACCGAAATCTCATGAGAAGATAAAAAGTTCCTCACATTCGCCTCTGATGCTTAAGTCTGCGAGACTTCCAATTTCTAACGGGCATATGGCCAAATCTCAGATCCGCTGTCGTATCGGCACTTCTGCTACCGACTTTCAACACAGTTCGAGAGATACCTGGCTATATCGCCACTGATTTGGCTAGCATTCAGATCCTCGGATCTCAAAATCACCGTTCCATTTACACATAATCTGGTCAATCTTCAGACCATGTCCACAGGAGCGAAGTTGCAGCCATCATTCACAGCAAGCATTTTAACTCTGATGATCTGCACGTAAAACTTCCGATGATGCCGAAATTGCAGGGTTGTAAGTCAAGGATTCTTCGGAAAGTCAAAGCTCGACTGGTGCTTTGACAACTGCCGACTTAAAGTCGCATCTGCATGGTCTTAATTAACGCATTAAACTCAATTTCCCCTGCTGATCTGCTCAATTCAGGCACAATTGCAACAATGCTACATGATGATAAACATGCGGTAATTATATCTGCAGCGCACCAAAAAAGTAACTTTGAGCACCGGCACATGCAAATGAACTGCCCTTTGGGTTAAAATAAGGTGCTGCCCGGTCTGTTGTGTCTGAGCATGTGGCATTCACTCATTCAAGCCATGATGTTGTTTTCACTCGTTCTTGGCACTTTTGTGCTATCAGCACTCGCTTCACCTTCGACACCCATTTCTGAGCAGAAACTCGGAGGATTGCGGTATCCTAAACAGCGCGGCAAGCATTATGACTACACCGGTTTTGAGCCCAGCCAGAAGAAGCGCGCGGGTGATATCATTGATATGTTTCGCTTTGCGTGGAATGGATATTATGAGCATGCGTTCCCTCATGATTCTTTGAGGCCAAAGTATGGCAACTACTCGGATGATCGTAATGGATGGGGCGTCACTGCTGTTGATGGTCTTGATACTGCGATTTTGATGGAGCAGACGGATATCGTCGAGATTATTCTGGACTTTATCCCAACTATCAATTTTACCAAGACGAACACGCCTCAGCCTACGTCTGTTAGTTTATTTGAGACCAATATTCGATATCTGGGTGGATTGTTGAGTGCCTATGATCTTCTGAAAGGACCGTTCAAGCATCTCAAAGTCAACAAGGATAATGTCGATGCGCTACTCAAGCAAGCGACTACACTGGCCGATACACTGAAGTTTGCTTTTGATACACCCTCTGGAATTCCGTTTGGATCACTGTGGATCGAAAACCAGACAGCTACCGATGAGAACAGCCTTGAAGATGGAACTGCCTACACAGGATTGGCTGCTATGGGTACTCTTGTTCTGGAGTGGCAGCACCTTTCGGATCTCACTGGCGATCCTCAATATGGTAAGCTGGCCAATCGCGCTGAGTCGTATTGGCTCTCTCCATCTTCTGAGGTCTGGCCTGGTCTCACCGGAGGTCGCTTCAGTCTCAAGACTGGGGAGATTCTCGATGAGTACGGTGGATGGACGTCGGGCAATGACTCAGCTTATGAGTATCTCATCAAGATGTATGTCTATGACCCAGACAGGTTCAGCCATTACGGTGAGCGTTTTACTCTAGCGGCCGACTCTACCATTAAGCATCTGATCTCTCATCCATCGTCGCGACCCGACTTGACCATGGCAGCCGCATTCACTGGAACACAACAAGTCAATTACACCGAATTCCTCGCATGTTTCATCGGCGGCTCATTCATTCTCGGAAGTTCAGCCCTAGACCGCCCAGACTGGCTCGACTACGGCCTCTCCTTCAGTGAGTACTGCGCCAACGGCTACCGCTACACAGCATCCGGCATCGGCCCAACCCTCTACAGCTGGGATCTCAACGAGCTCGCGCAGCCCGAGAACAAGAACCAGACGCTCTTGTACGAGCGCGCGGGTTTCTTCATCCAGGAGGGAGCATTCGCGGGCGGCCAGGCACCCGAGGCCGTGGAGAGCTGGTACTACGCGTACCAGGAGACGCACGACCAGTACTGGCGCGACGTGGCGTGGGCGTACACCCTAGCGCAGAACAGGACGATGCGCGTTGGCGGGGGGTTCGCTAGCATCAACAACGTGCTCTCTCCGTCTGGCGACGGAGTGCGCGGCGGCATCATGGCTAGCTTCATGCTCGCCGAGACGCTCAAGTACATGTGGCTGATCCAGACGGAGAACAAGGGCGAATGGGACGTGCTGGAGGGGGGGGAGAATCTGTTTGTTTACAACACTGAGGCTCACCCGCTGCGAGTCGCTGCGAAGAAGCCTGTTTAACCTTGTTTTTAGAGATTCAGCCTAGCATTGAGCGTGGCGCACTTTGGCGTCTCACTGCCCCCGCCGGTAGATTCAAGCTCCGAGGGAGGCGGAGGCAAGCTTAAAACATTATTTTGTGTCAATAGAAAATGCCTAATTGCGGGCTTTGCCAATATCAGCTGAATTAACCTCTTTTCAGTGACATTTTGGGTCATTATGTGTCAGAAGACAGTGAGGTGGCTTTCTTGTTTCGCTTAAAAACACCCAATATTGTCTGGTTGGCGCTGCCAAGAGCCCCATAAGGCTGATGTGCCTCAAAGCATATTGGGCGATGGGAATGTGCATTTTCAGCTTTGGCTACTAGCGCATAATCAAGCTCAAACGAGGGCCCCTACTGCCGGGTCTAGATTGTGGGAGGGGAAGAGGGAGCTTACCGAGCTGAAAGGATGCAGGTATATAAGGCGATGGCCAAATCTTGTGTTACGGTATCAGCACAATAGAGCATCACAAGAGATCTCCGCCATTGCCCTCTGTGCTCTATTTACTTTCTTCATCGTAACTGCATCCGACTTTGCCCCGTCACCATGCGCCTGCTCAAAGGCCTCGTACTAGGTCTACTCCTCGAGAGAGGCCTCAGTCAGACAGAACCTCAGCCCGAAGGTGACAGTATCGCTACTGTTGCCGACCCTGTCGAGACAGATCCCGCAGATGTGCCTGCTCCTGACCCTAGTAACCCATCAGACGGCGGTGCGCTTGATTGAAGCATTTATTTAACTACCACTAACAGCAACCAGACACTCCTTCAGATACCCCAGACCCAGTGGATGATGGACCAACAGTCATAGTAGATGACCCTCAGCCCACTGACGGCGACGGATCCGATGCCAGAATCACCGCTCCAGATCCAACCGATGTCGATGACCCCTCAAGCAATCCCGATGATCCCGTCGAGACAAATACAGACGATGAACAGCTAGCTCCCACCGACCAGCCCGCCCCAACAGACGCAGATGCTACTCAGACCGATGAGGAAACTCCCCAAGAGACAGATACCAATGGTGAGGAAGCTACTGGTGACACCGATGCGGCACCCGTCGTTCCAACAGAAGCCTTGAGCTCCGCGGCCGAAGAGACCCCAGAGGCAACCCCTCTGGCATCCGACACCGCAGACGACCAAGTTCCACAGACGACCGAAGAGCCATCGGACCAAGAGACCGAAGAACCAACCGCTGACTCTGAACCAGAAGAGACTACTAAGCAGCCTGGCAGAGGACTTGTAGCCCCGACAACGACAGGGAAGGTTGACGCGGATCCTACCGGTACAGAAACCCCCAACTACTATGTTGTTCCGACTCAAGAGAGTGCGACAGAGAAAGACGATGGTGAACAAACCGCTGATGGAACAACCCGCAAAGCTGCAGCTACAGGTAGTGGAGGCAAAGAGGAGAAGACTACCCTCGCTACTTCCAAGGGCGCTGCGCCAACGTCGCCTGCTCAGGACTACGCGATTGATCTAGAAGAAGCTGATCTAGGCGACTATGCCCAGTTCCAAGGCGCAGGCGACAAGACCGTCGTGTAAGACTCCCGAAACCCTTCCGATACCTAACATACTAACTCCATCAGTATTCTCAAACCCCCTCCCAACGCCGAAGCAAAGTGCGATCTCCCGCCCACAAGCGACGAAGACGTCCCCGAGGGCGAAGACGTGCGCGTCGTGCTCTCTGTCAAAATAGCAGACCTCAAGAAAGGCGTCAAGTCCGGTAATCGCCTACAAATGCTCATTGACGGCTCGACCATCTATGATAAAGAGCTTTTGGGCACTGGGGATGAAGAGGAGAGTATTTCGAGTGACAAGTTCAAGGCTGCGCTGGATCAGAAGGTTAATGTTATTCATAAGGCGGGGGATAAGCCGGTGCAGGTTACGATTCAGGATGCGAATATTAGGAGTGCTATTAGTGGAGGGAGTCGAGGGGGGAGCGGTGGAGGTTCTGGTGGTGGTAGTGGAGGTTCTGGGGATGATGGTGATGACTCTGGTGATGGTGATAGCGGCTCAGGTGGTGGCGGCAGCGGAAGTGGCTCGGGCAGCGGTGACAGCTCAGGTGGAGGTGCTTCTGAGAGCGCCTCGGGAACCGGTGACGAGGGTTCAACACCATCAAGTGTCTCCGGCAGCGACGGTCAACCCAACGCTGTTGGCAAGAGCTTCATGGTCGGCGAGGTCCTCATGTACGCCCTCCCACTTGCCATCGCTCTCGTGGGATAATTCCATGTGATATTGGACGTTCTTGTATCTAGTTAGTTCTTGGTGGTTGAGTCGGAGTTGTACAGATCGCCGAGCTATCGGATTAATAATGTTGATGCTTTGCTTAAGTTGACGAGAATCTAATCGTGGTTTAATGACTGCATTGTTTTACCAACGTAGAGCTGTGTCGACTATCGCTGCACATCTTTCTTCTCATAAGTTTTATTTATGCAAGATATACTGCTGACATGAGCCGCGGTAACAATTGTGCTGTTATCCTACGAAGGTGTTGTTGCAGGGGGCTGTTACAGCAGCTGTCACAAAGCCTGAGGTTTGAAAGCGGCCACGAAAGACAATTCTCACTTCCTTAGATCTTTAAATAACCAATGAACAAGTCTTTTCTCATTTTCATTCTAACTATAGCCACACCCAGGGCTGAACCTCTCATCCCGCCAGTTACATTCACCGCCACCTCCTCAAGCCCCAATTCTTAGCCTCCTTTTCATCATACAGCCAGTCCCATCCAGCACTACAGGATATCTCCAAGCCTATTTCTGTGGAATGTAGTTGATAGAGTAAATGCAGTTACAAGAGCCACAATCCTGAACTATCTTGCGATACGTGCTCCCATCTTTTCTCCTAAAAGTCCTCCATTCGCAACAGGTGATGAGGACGCGATCTGAGCCTGCCGCAGGCTTGACTTCAGTGGTTTCCATTTGGCACATCTTGATATGTTTAAGATCAATAATCTGATAGCTTAGAAGTGTTTTTTCTTGATATTAGGGTTATCGAATTGTTTTGAGGGCAGAGTTGTATACTGGGAGAGGATCGCTATTTATACTTTTGGGATGTTCGTGATCCAGCATCTACAATAAGAGTACAACCTCCTGTACGTTTCGTGGAACGGGACATAATATGAAGCTTCTTGAGTCTTTTGCTATTGCGTTATAATGGCCCTGACTTCACGAACATATCATGGCAATTTCGTAAGTGCATCTGTTGCGCAAGACGTCTGTGTAGGACAGCTTCAGTTGTTGGAGTCACGAACAGCCACGCGATAGTGTCTCAAACATAGATTCACATTGAAACGGGGTGATACTGATACTCTGTGCCTCCTCAGAACATGGCTGCATTGTGCAACCCCGCCGCCGATATTCATCATATCACAAGTAACTCATTCATCTTCGTGACAGGTGAGTCATCGCTTCTCAAACTGTCACATCAGCTACTTCCGTCTGCTGAGCTCTCTAGTTTTCCTGTTTGAATAGGTCACTGGCTCAGATTTATGAGCTGCCAACCTAACATCTTAAGCATCACTTCACAGAACGTATCAAACAGATCAATACCGATTCACAGGCCTGGTAATGATGCTGACAAAACTTATCAAATCTTTATTTATATACGTTACGCCTTAGCTGTGTTCCTACTCAGGAACTCCTGACTAAATGCGTAATCAATATACCCCCTTGCTATCTTGGGAGTATAAAAATACGTCCTATCATAACCCTCCAACCCAACACCCGTCTTCAAACGAAACACAAGATCCGGATTCGCAACGAAGTATCTCCCAAAAGCAATTAGCACATCATACCCCTTGTACACCTCATCAACAGCAGTTCTAGCTGAATCACTCTTGAAGCCACCCGACAAGATCACAGGACTTGTGTTGTTCCACAGCTCAACAATCCACTTAACCGTCCGTTGACCACCACAATCAGCATCATCATTACCGCGTATACGAGCTTCGATGAGATGAAGGTATGCTAGGCCTAGTGGTTTGAGCTGCTCGATCAGGTAGTGGAACTGAGGGTCTGGGTCGTCCATGAGCATGCCGAGAAAATCGCTATAAGGACTGAGCCGCATTCCAATCTTATCGGCTCCGATAGCTGCGATGACGGCTTTTGTGACTTCGATGTGAAATCTAGCGCGGTTCTTGATACTTCCTCCCCAACGATCTGTGCGTTTGTTACAAGTGTCTTGTAAGAATTGGTCGGGTAAATACCCATTCGCACCGTGGATCTCAACGCCGTCAAAACCCGCTGCAATGGCATTTCTTGCAGCAGAGACATAGTTCTCTATAGTAGTCTGTATATCATGCTCTGTCATTTGTTGGGGAGTTGCCATCGATGGATCAGCCGGGACAGCACTGCTAGAAAGAAGAGGATAGCCCTTTTTCTGGAGAACATCAGGGTTGCCGGCTCGTCCTTGATGCCAGAGTTGGCAAAAGACTTTGCAGCCCTTTGCGTGGATCGCATCGGTTATATTCCGCCACGCTGTGACTTGAGCGTCGGACCAGATCCCAGGTGCATTGTCGGAACCGGCTGTGCTTTCGGATATGAAGGTTGCTTCGCTGATGATGAGAGTACCTGGTGTTGACGCCCGTTGTTCGTAGTATTCTAATCCTTCATTTAGCTTTGTTCATTGCACAGATTTTGATGCTTTGCTATTACTGACCCCTTGTCATGGAAGTTGGGCAATGATCATCGTCGCAGCGGTATCTGGTCAGAGGCGCCATAACGACTCGGTGCTCCAGTGGAGTTGACCCAACGGCCAGTGGCTCAAAGAGTCGCGACATGATGTCTCCGTCCGTCAGCAATTCGTTACTCAGACAGGGTCAGCTTATTTCAAAATAAGTAAGTATCGCAATATTCACTGTATTGAAAAGAGTGTCATGATGGTATCAAACCCCCTTCAATAAATATGCGTCCCCATTCATTCATTCATCCCCACCACTAACTCCTCGGTGGGTATATCCACCCTTATCGCAATCATCCGGAAAACTTATCCAGACATCGGAACAGAAGATGCCGATAGAGAACCAGTCCAACACCAGCCGCTTTATTCCCGACAGGGACATTCTTGGCCGATGGGGACCTTTGCAGATGCTCATGTCTCGTCGAATGAAGACAAGGCGGGGGATTCGGGAATAATGGTTCCTGACGGGAAATTATGCGAGCTGGAGAATTTGATGATGACATTCCGAAATTGATCATCGTTTCTTTCTTGGGTGGAGGTCATTGCGTGTCAAAATACAAGGACTTCAGTGGAAGTGATCAAACCTCTTCCTCTCTCTTGTGCCCTTACAACTTGATCCTAGAGAGACACGGTACTATCCGATTGATCACCATCATGAGTCGCGATATTAAGGATTCAAACACATCGCAAGCATGTTCTGACCAAATCACAAAAGACGAGCTACCATCTCAGCTCACCAACGATGAGAAACTACGAATAGCCAACGCCGACAGCGGTTCCAGCACACAAATAGCAGACCAAACCAGCACAGACCAAAGCGACGCCGAAAGCATAGGCGGCCAACGCAACAGCGATCTCCCCCGCAAACGCCTCCTAATCTCCATAACCGCCCTCTCAGTATGTCTCTTCGTATCATTCCTCGACCAAACGAGCGTATCAACAGCTACACCCTCCGTAGCCGGCGAGCTCAAAACAGGAACTTCAACATCATGGATCGGAACGTCGTTTTTGATAGCGTCTACGGCATTTCAGCTCATCAACGGCCGACTTTCGGATATCTTTGGGAGGAAGAATATGCTGCTGCTTTGTTTGTTTCTTATGGGTGTTGGTGATTTGGCTTGTGGTTTTGCAAAGACGCCGGTGCAGTTGTATGTCTTTCGGTCGATTGCTGGTGTTGGTGGCGGGGGGATTAATAGCTTGGTCATGATTATTGTGAGTGATATCACTTCACTACAAAATCGAGGTTATTATCAAGGTAAGTAAGCCATGTGTCGATTTTGCTCTCAATATTGACAGAATTCAGGAATGTTAGGAGCCATCATTGCCCTTGCAAACGGTGTCGGACCCTTCTTAGGCGGTGCGATCGTTCAATCTGCGACTTGGCGATGGGTTTTCTGGATGATACCCATCATCACTCTACCTACAACAGCAATTATCTGGTTCTACCTCCCTCTCAAGCATCGATCCGGAGAATACATGGCGAAGATAAAGAAGATCGACTACGGAGGCATCGTTCTCAACATTGCATCAACACTACTACTTCTGATCCCCATTTCTGGAGGAGGCGTCACATATGCCTGGACGTCAGCGTTCTTCATCGCCACCGTCATCATCAGTATCTTTCTAGCCATCCTCTTCGTTCTGTTCGAATGGAAGTTGGCAAAACTGCCGATTATGCCTCTTCGACTCTACCGCGCGCCTCATTGCTGGGCGCTGTACCTGCAGTCTTTCTTGACGGGTTTGGCCTACTTCGGCAACTTCTTCTATCTACCACTGTACTTCCAATCAGTACTCGGATATGACGCGCTGGTTGCCGGTGCTCTCATCTTGGCTGTGGTCATTCCAACATCAGTCACGTCTATCCTTTCGGGGCAGTACATGAGTCGCGTGGGGAGTTACATGCACTGCATCCTAGCTGGTTTCGCTCTATGGACACTTGGAAATGGCCTCACGCTTATTTTTGATCGTGAGACGAAGCTGGGACCGCTAATTGGTATTCTCATCGTTGAGGGTGCGGGTATTGGGTTCACTCTGCAGCCTACACTCGTGGGAATGTACGCGAATGGTCGCAGTGAGGACAGAGCAGTGACAACTGGTCTGCGAAACTTTATCCGCACAATTGGCGGCGCGTTTGGAGTAGTCATCTCAGGTGTCATCCTATCAAACACGTTAAACAAAGAGCTCGGTGGTAGAGGTATCGTGTCCAACGACACGATTGCTCAATTGACGTCATCGACATACTCGTTGAGCAGCATGGGCTTGTCGCAGCAGGATCAGGATATCATTCTAGATGCATACATGAAGGGTCTGTACTACACATTCCTCTTCTTTACGGTATGCACTGGACTAAGTCTGGTTCTAACGTTTTGGGTTGGAAACACGAGCCTCAAATCACCCACGAAAAGTGAGGACGCGTCGGGTTCGACAGATCGAGAGATGACGGAAGAGGATGAGAGACCTGGGCAGATTGATCTCGAAAAAGCACAGCGATAGAGATATAGATTCTTTAGCTTCTATCAAAAGAATGAAAGTTTTGTCAGTTACTCTTGACTATTGCCTATAAGGAATTATTGGTGATGAAGGGAAAACGCGTTGATTGAAGCTGGTTGACGCGACACGAAGCTTGGTGGGGGCAAGACAGAATTAATAAGGAACTATTGGCAGTACTTTAAATATCGTGTAAGGTACATGCACGTTCAGGTTATCCTGTTAGTACCACAACTCAAAAATCCCTGCAAGATGGGGTACTTAGATACTAGTGCTATTGTCACCAAGATTAAAGTACCTATGCTGGGAGGTTGACTCTATATACTTTTAGCCAATTTGATATACGTTTTGTTCCTAAGCTTTAGCAATAGATTGTCATAATCCCTAAGACATCTGCATTTTTCTTATATAAGTAAGAAACCTATTATAACCCGTACTTAAAAACACTTATAGAATTGAGAAAGATGCCAAATCGCCTAATTATTCTATATCACGACTGTAATTTATTATTGTTTATCCCATTCCGTCAGCATTCTGCTGCTCTTACCCTACACATCTTGACAGAATCTCACCGTTTCCAATCCGGTATAGCCTTATCGTCGAGCTTCGAGTGATAAGCGGGAATAAACGGGGTCAACCAAGAGCTTATCGTCCCCAGCCATAATGCAACGTCCGTTATCTTCCCCGTGTTCCTTATCACAGACACGACTCATGACCCCGCGTTAGGGGCGTTTTCCTGACCCGGTCGGATATAGGAAGGTCGAAGGAGAGGTCGGGCCAGAATTCGCCGATGGGTTCGCAATAAGTTGGCCGGCGTCAAGATAAGGCACCGATACAGCTTGCTTATAGCTCAGCCATCAGTCCACTGTCTAACTGTGTCGGTCAAACAATTTCATTCTCAGAGTCTAGTGTCATTGCCTACAATGCCTACTACTTTTGCCTCGCACCCCGATTACGGCTATGTCCGTGACTTTAAGGGTTATGGAGAGAAGGGTCTACCTGGGTTGAAGTGGCCCAACAATGCCAAGATCGCTGTATCATTCGTCATCAATTACGAGGAGGTAAGTCAACTGCATAAAAATAGCCCGACAATTGTATCTTCACTGCTAATACTCGGGGCATTAGGGTGGTGAGCGCTGTGTTCAAAGTGGTGATGGCGTCTCAGAGACAAACCTTCGAGAGCACCCTACAACACCGCGCATGAACGAGCGCGACCTCAACGGCGAATCAGAGTACGAATATGGCTCCCGCGTCGGCTTCTGGCGATTGTTCAAGCTCTTCAGCCAGCACAAAATGAAGTTCACTCTCTACGCTGTGGCACAAGCTGTTGAGCAACAGCCTGAAGTAGCTACTCGCTGTGTCGAAGAGGGTCATGATGTAGCTTCTCACGCTTACCGCTGGGTAGATCATCATGACTGGTCTGTTGAAAAGGAGAAGGAGTACATCAAGAAGGGAATAACCAGTCTCAAGAGCCTGACGGGATATGCTCCTAAGGGATGGTACTACGGTCGTCCTTCACCGCACAGCCGTACTCTAATCCCCCAAGTCTACGAAGAAATGGGTGAAGAACTCGTTTGGGCAAGCGATACATATGCCGACGACGTACCATACTGGATCGATCTCCCCACCGAGCGAGAAAAGCCCAACCCAAAGGGCTGTCTGATGGTCCCGTACAGTTACGACTGCAATGATTTCAAGTTCCACGTCGTCACCGGCTTTCGCGACTCTACCAGTTTCTACACTCACCTCAAGAATGCATTTGATGTGCTGTATGAAGAGGGAGAGGCGGGGGAACCTAAGATGATGACCATTGGTTTGCATTGTCGTATTATCGGAAGACCAGGACGGTTTAAGGCTTTGAAGGACTTCGTGGAGTATATTGTGCAGAAGGAGGGTGTTTGGGTCGCGACGAGGACGGAGATTGCTGAGGCTTTTAGGGAGCAGTTTCCTTACAAGAAGGGTCAGTTGGCTTAATAGAATAGTTAAATAGACGACTCATGATCGGTTGCATGCCCTTGATCTGCTTTGCCCCGAGGCTGAAGAGCGTTAATAGCTCCAATGAAAGTGATAGAAATGGGGCCAATAATACTTGTTTTGTAGTTATTCGGTGATAGCTCATGCAAGAAGTTCACTGTCCGCTAAAGTCCCACCCTCTACTCAGGTCCAAGTCTCCTTGTGATAAGTTCCATACATCCTTACAACCCTTCGCTGCTCCAGATAACACATTGGAAGTGGACAGATCTGAGGCACTTGGATCTTCACCCAGCATCTCGTTCCACATATGCCAGCCATGCCAACCGCCAGGTGCCTCCTCATCAACTTCCATAAAAGCCTCTTTTACGGCGTCAGAGACAAGATCGCGCATTGTGATATCGTCTGCCTCATTGCTGTTCTGTAAGGTGGAGCTTGGCTGATGAGACGATAATCCTGGGCTTGCGCTGAAGCTCGGCCGATCGAACTTGGTCTGCAAAGGGGGAGTCTGATGTGCGCCCATTCCCGTATCACCAGATAATCCACCAGGGCTCATTAGCGTCTTTAGAAGGCTACCAGATAATGCGTCAAAAATATCGCGGTACTTGACGGCGCCTGCCCATTTCTCACCAAATACAGTGAGGCTCTGAGAACATGCTTGCGTAGCCTCGACGACGTGATAGCTGAATAGGCTCTTGTCCTTCCAGATACAGTACATCAAGGTAAGTCCGGCGACGAAACAGCTATGTAGTGAGATCATGGTGTATGTGAGAGTTCTTTGTTGGTTCAGTCGTTTGTACGCGATACAGACACATGCAGCTGATCGCGCTGTTGTGATGAACCGGGGATCGGTCGCGGCTAGAGATGGAAGCAAGACCGTGAAGAGGGCTAAGACTGCTTTATGATATTGGCTACTGCCATTAGACTTATCCAAGAAGATGTGATGGAAGGAGGGTACTTACAGACTGTAAAAGTCACCAGCATCTTGGTTCGTACTCTCGGGATCGTATAGCCAAGTGATCTTGCCATTATCTTTCGGCGACTGAGGCGTCGTCTGAATCCACCTATCGAGATCCGATCGTATAGACGCCATCTTTCGATCCAGCTTTACGCGATCTTCGACTGGGCCGGAGAATATATCTTTATCGACCCTAAAAACAGTGCGGTGAATGCGCGACTGGATCTTTTCGAGCTTGATGATATGAATGAAGGGTTCGATGTTGCACCACTCCACCGCATGATCATCGCCCGGAGATAATGCATGCGTCAAGTCCCAATACTCTCGTCCAGGGTTTGGCATCTATTCACAGTCAGACATATTACTTTGATTGCAGGTGAGAGTGACTTACCGAAACATTGATGTCTCTATCAGATATCGCAAATGCCCTACCAAGGACTACACTTGTCCCCCGATCAAGACAATAACACGACCAAAACGCCCTTCGACGAATCTCCAAGTCTCTCGCTATATCAGCACTAGGCGGTGGCCCCTGCCGCTCACGATGTAAACCAAGCTCAATGCAGAGCGAAACCGCATAGCGGACTTGACTCCAAGCACCAGCTCCATAAGGCGATCTCTGACCGTGAACAGCAAGCAGGAGCAGAAACTGGACAGTAGCAAGATTATGCTGTTCTAAGATGTAGTCCATTGGTTCAATGGCTGCTAGAAGGTGTTTCTCAGGATCAACCTGTGATGGCTTGCGTGTGAGCTGTTCAAAGCGCGCGGTGATAGCGTAGATGAGATGCATGATACTTCTTTGGGTTATGGACAGAGCACCCTGCTGATATTGACGCTCGAAAAGCTCAGTATACTTCTTCCTGTCTAGGATTGGCCATCGGGTGTGCATTCGATCGAAGAATATGTCGAAGAGGTGTCGAGCTTCGTCTGGGAAAGGAAAGCCGTGGGATGGTTCATCAGGGTGAAGATGTAGTGCAGGTGCTAAGCTTTCGAGGTATGGGTCGACAGAGGGATTGGGTTGTCTCGGGAAATTGCTCGGACGAGTAATGCCATTTCTAGAGTTATGAAAGATGGATCGCTGTATCATTCGAGCAATGGCCGCCCCAGAGCTTGAGCCCAGGTAAGATGGATCAGGTGTTGCTTCAGCTGTTCCTGAAGCACACAAAGAGAGATATGCAACACCATCAATGATGGAGTTACGCTCATAGCCATCGAGATCTTCGGATACAGAACCGCGATGCGATGATGAAGACTCAGGATAAGTCTGAACATTGATTGCTTCATGGTCTTGACCATCAACAACAGAAGACGGGACAAGGGTCTCAAAGTGATCCTGCGCATGATCTGGCAATCTTGCCTCAAGGAATGCGATACGCTCTTCCAGAGCATTGATGTATAGTGTCTTGCCGCCTGGGTATTGCGGTCGTATTGTTCTCTCGTAGATACATGGAGTACCGACTCTTTCGCAGGACTTACACGTTGGATGTGAGCCATCGCACTAGGGTCTCATGTAAATACAACTGTCCAGGGGGGTGCAAGGCTGACTTACCCGCTGCTTACGTCTCTTGCATCGTTTGCAGGCCAGTGCTACGCGGCCCTTGCGACTTGCAGCAGTGTCGGATTGTCTTCCAATGGAACCCTGAGGGTATCAGTGATACAGATCTGGATGACATCAAGGGTTACTTACAAGGCCATCGAGACGTACTGGGAATCGGTCTTCAGTGGCTGTTCCGTTGTCGTCCATAGTTCTCATGTTGTTTGTTCTGTATCATGATACGTCAACACCTATTCTCAGCCCCCCCAAAAGATTATTGGCTTCTCAAATGACATATTGCGAAACAGGATGATTGTGACCAGCTCCAGGAACTACTACTCGTGAACCAGCCACTCGGTAACTATCATCCGCTGCGATGTTCTTGATCGCCGCAAAACCATGATATTGACTCACATGCAAAACACACTGCTCTCATCCAAGATTTCGGTTCCACGAAGCCGATAAAACGAACAATCACAATTCAGATAAGACCCAAGAAAAAGAGAATTATTTCCCCAGACCCCAGAATCAGCACGTTGTCTGCCTGTGGATCCGTTATCTTCGGGCAACCTTATCTATGCCCAGACCAAACTAGCCCCCTGTAGCGTTACATAGTGAACACCACCATTGATAGAGGCATGCTATCTGGCTTCATTCCTTATCAGACTCTCCAATCGGACGGTCCAACCCCGCCTTTACATCCGGTGCGACTCAGGGACGACGCCACTGGGACTGGAACGTGAGTAATCGTCGGGAGAAAAGTACCCGATGGAGTACTGATAGACGCTGTGACTCTAGAGCAGCTCAGGCTTGGGAGAGGAGATTGGAGATCATGATGCAAGGCTGGATATTAGATATGAATCAACAAGACCCCAATTTTGTCACGGTTGAAGTGACATTGTTCAACAGCTTGAGAGACTGAGACATCACGACAAGAAACGCAAGGTATCTCAATCATGGTGAACATCCCATCCAGGAGCGAGCTCACAGCTCCGTTTCGATCGAAAGAAGCGTTTGTCAACTTTGTCAAGACATCTGATACGGCGGATGGTCAGATGAGAGTTGGTAATGAGCGATGGTCTAATAAGGATCTTGAACCGACACCACCAGAGCATCGGAACTGGACATGGTAAGTCAATTGCCAGCGAAACAGAGTATTGTGTGGTGTACTGATTGATACAGGTATAATCTGCCGCTGTACTGGTTCTCCAACCAGTTTAGTCTTACGGGATGGAACACTGGTTCATCGCTCATCGCTGTTGGATTGGTAAGTACAGAATTCTCTGATTGACTCTGCAGTTGTGATGAAACTGACTTAGGAATAGACCTGGCAGCAATCGTTCGTTTCCTGTGTTTTGGGTGCATTGCTCGCATCCCTGGTCGTCATCTGCATGGCCAGGCCTGGTGTTCAGTACCATATTGGTTTGTAAGTAACCGACAATCTTACATCTTCTGCACGTATACTAACCCAACACCCAGTCCCGTTCTCGCTCGATCTAGCATGGGCATGTACGGCGCGTACTTCTTCATCTTCATCCGAGCCATCGTCTGCATCGTTTGGTACGGGTACGTATCCCCCCTCCCCCAATACACCATCATCCATACTAACAACAACACAGAATCCAGACTTTCTACGGCGGATCGATCCTCTCAGTAATGCTTCGCTGCATCTTCGGCAGCTCCTGGCAAAACTTCACCAACACACTCAGCGAAAACGCCGACATCTCTTCAAAGGTCCTGCTGGCTTTCTTCCTCGTTTGGCTCATGCAGTTCCCATTCGTACGTATCCTCACGTCCATTTATTGATAACATATACTAATGTCTGCAGATGTGGGTTCATCCGAGAAACATCCACTACGTCTTCACCGTAAAAGGCTTCACCATGCCCATCGCGGCATTCGCCATCTTCGGGTGGTGCATGGCCAACGGCGGTGGTCTGAACGGCATGAACATGACGTCCAAGGAAGCCGAGGCCGCTGCGTCTACGACTCCTCTTGGATGGAGTATCATGTCTGGCATTAACGTCATCATGGGTGGACTATCGCCCATGCTGGTTAATCAGCCTGATCTAGCGCGATACTGCCAAAAGACACGCGATGCAGGCCCTCTTCAGGGCGTTAGTGTCTTTGTGTCCTCTGTTATCGTCTTTTTCCTCGGTCTTGCGTCGACGGCGTCTATGCAGACTGTTTATGGAGAAGCGTACTGGAATATTTGGGATTTGCTTGACTCTATTCTCGATCATCATTGGAATGCGGGCGCTCGTGCGGGAGTCTTCTTCTTGGCGCTGGCTTTTTTGCTGGGCGTCTTTGCGACCAACTTTGGCGCCAACTCGATTCCTTTTGGGTCTGATATGACTGGTCTCTTCCCGAGATGGCTCACTATCCGGAGAGGGCAGATCGTCTGTGCTATCCTGGGAATTTGTGTGGTACCTTGGAAGCTTATGGCGAATGCGCAAGCTTTCTTGTCGTTTCTTGGTAGTTACAACATCTTCATGGCACCTCTGTGCGCTGTCATCATCGTCGACTACTTTTACGTCCGGAAAGGCAACATCCACGTCCCATCATGCTACGATGGAAGCAAGCATGGTCTTTACCACTTCTGGTCAGGCGTCAACTGGGTTGGATGCTTTGCCTGGATCGGAGGAACTACCATGGGCCTGCCTGGTCTCGTTGGACAGTATCAGCCTCATCTTCTTTCTGAAGCATCGCGGTACATGTACATGATGGGCTGGCTTCTTACGTTCGTCACTGCTGGAGTTGTCTACACTATCGGCGTTCAGTTTGTCAACATTCGTGTCTTCCCTGCTGGTCGCGCAACGGCCAAGACTTGGGAGTGGCTGGCTAAGGATGGTAGAGAGGGCTTCTATGAGGATGAGAGGGAGGGACAGGTCATCTATGCTGAGGAATCACCTTCTGCGGATAAGACTGTCGGAGAGGTTAATGCAAAGGCAGACGATTCGTCGCTGTAAAAAAAAGGAATGGAGATAGATTGTAAATACCGTATTGAGTCACATGGCTTCGTTGACAGTACCTGATAGTTAGTATTAATAATGGTTCTCACACTCTTCGAGCAACTGAGCTTGTTCCTGATGCTACCCTTGTGAACCATGTCTGAGCCCTTACCAAGAGAGGGATGTTTTGCTCTGCCTTCCAAATCCACCTCTGTGTCTGCCATGAACCTTTGTCAAGTGTTCTTGTTTAACCAAACCCTCATCACAAGCGCTAGGAAGAGTTCCCGTCCCGCCAGCTTATCTCCGTCGGCCAAGTTCGTTCGCTGGACCCACCTCTCCGCATCGGATGCAAACATACCGACCGCTGATAAGCTGATAAGACCAGTAAGCCGATCGGAGACCGGTGCCGGGAATAATTACCCGTCAGGTCTTTGAGGCATTATGTCATCCTCCATAAGAACAGCATCTTCGTGACACAGTCTTCAATCGTCTAAATTACTTTCAACAAGAGCAGTTTGACGTCCTTCATCATGCTGGTCCAACCGTATCAACTCTCAGCAACTGACGTGGCCGCCAAGATCCGAGATGGCCAGCTCACGGTTGAGGAGTATGCGCAGTCGCTCTTGGGACGCATCAAAGAGCGGGACCCAGTCGTGAAGGCTTGGGCTTACTTGAATCCTGACCAAGTGCTTGAACAAGCTCGTAAATTAGATGCTATCCCGCAAGAGGAACGAGGACCTTTGCACGGTGTTGCGATTGCGGTCAAGGATGTCATCTATACGAAGGGTGAGCCAACGAAACCAGCCAGAATATTTATTAGCTAACGGTGCATATTAGATATGCCAACACAGTTCAACTCACCCATCTACAAAGACGATGCTCCCCAAGTCGACGCAGCCAGCATCATCATCCTCCGCAATGCCGGCGCTCTCATCCTAGGCAAGACGACTACCACTGAATTCGCAGCTACTACCCAAGGACCGCAAACGACAAACCCTCACGACAGTTCCCGCACACCTGGAGGTTCATCGTCAGGATCTGGAGCAGTAGTAGCAGACTTCCAAGCTCCCATCAGTCTCGGAACACAGACTGGAGGAAGTACCATCCGTCCCGCCTCTTTCAACGGTATCTACGGGTTCAAACCGACGTGGAACTCAATTTCGAGAGAAGGACAGAAAGTATTCTCGTTGATGCTTGATACATTGGGGATTTATGCACGTACAGTAGAAGATCTGAACTTGCTCGCTGACGTATTCGCGTTGGAAGACGACGAGTGTCCTACTCAACAGTACTCCGTCAAAAATGGAAAATTCGCTGTTTGCAAAACAATGGTTTGGCCCCAAGCTGGCCCCGGTCTAGTCAAGGCAATGGATAGAGCCGTTGAACTCCTCCGATCAAGCGGCGCCACAGTTGACGAGATTGAGTTTCCCGAACATCTGCAAGACTTACCGAAATGGCACTCCATTGTCTTCAACACCGATGGGAGAACAGCCTTCTTGCCAGAGTATAGGGTTGATAAGACCCAAATTGCAGATCAGCTTGTCGGACATGTTGAGAACCGTCTTAAGATTTCTAAAGCTGAGCAGATCAAGGCTTTTGATGAGATTGCAGCGGCGAGACCTATTGTGGATGAGATGTTGGGTAAGTATGATGCTGTTTTGGTGCCGAGTGTACCGGATGAGGCGCCGAAGGGCATTGAAGCTACTGGAAGTGCTGCATTTAATCTGATCTGGACGGTATGTATACCATTTCCCAGGAATCTACCTTGACTGACCCATCTCTAGGCACTACACACTCCCGTCATCAACATCCCGGGATTCGCTGGTGAAAACGGAATGCCAATTGGTCTATCCCTCGTTGCGCCCCGGTATCACGACAGAAAGCTTCTAGCAGTGAGTCAAGCTGTAGGCAAGCTCTTCGAGGCGTCAGGAGGATGGAAGTCACAGATAGTTTAGACTCGGTACAACAATTCATCGTTCAAATCGTGACTCAATTGACGTGATATCATACATGCTCTAAACAAACGCCGTGACTATTTATGCCTTACAAGTAATAACAAACACGCCCCTCAAAAAGTCTTCGCGCCGTTCGCGAAACAGCGCAGCTCTCAATCCCATCCTCACCATTCTTCTTTACAAGAACAGGAATGGTACCCTTACTATGCTCAATAATAATCTGTCTCGTATTGGAAGTATCCTTCCTCTCTCCTTGCATATCAGGCGATGGCGTACGCTCAGGCGTAGGAGGTCCATCGGTAACAGGTGTAGCTGACAGGTCTGCAGCGATAGTACCCTGGATACTAACCGCCGATCCTAGACACACTGCACCGGTGAGTTGGAGTGTTGGGTGGGGAAGACCCATAGAGTAGGACTGCACGTAGATATCGGGAGTCTTGTTGTTGGCGCGGTGTGTTGGTGATGAGAGAAGTGCGATCTTGGGTGTACCACGGGTGAGGCCAGCGACTTTTGTGCTTGTTGCCAAACCCATGTCGACAGCGCCTTGACATCGAATCGCTTCGACCAAAGCGTGCTGTGTCTCAGGTGCAGCGTTGGCGCCGAGGATGGTTGTGAAGTCTGCTGCGCTGATCATGACGAACGGGTTCGCAGCGTCGATGAGAGTAGCGCGGATTTGGAAAGGTGCCATCTCTGGTAGTAATGATGAAGGGTCGACGTTAAGCCACTGCTGCTTCTGACCAGAGGGGAACAAGCTTCCCGCCATGCTACCGGCGGGATCGACGAAAGAGCACTTGACTTCACTGCCGGGTGATTTAACACCAGGAATGATAAAGTCGCCATCCTCCTTGAAGTCACCGTTGCGATCCAACTCAACAGTCTCGACGATGATTCTGCTCGTGTTGGTGTTGAAGATCCTAACATCAATCTCCGTCTGTCCCGGCTTCGGTGTGACAAGCCTCTCCTGAACAGCAAACGGTCCAACACCCGAACTCATATTTCCACAGTTTCCTGAGAAATCCACCGATTCTTTGCCAACAGCGACTTGCACAAAAGTAAAGTCAACGTCGGCATCTTCACGGTTCGACAGTGAAATCACAGCAACTTTGGAGGTAGTAGATGAACCACCGCCGACACCGTCAACCTGCTTAGCATCGTTGTTTCGCGAACCGAGTGCTGAGATGAGATGTGGACCCCATTCGGATTCCTTCTCAGGGAGGTCTTTCCGGTGGATGAAGAGGCCCTTTGACGTCCCGGCGCGCATTAGCACGCAGGACAGGGCGTGGCGGGTAGGGTAGTGTTCCTGGGGAGTTTCGATCTCGATAGCCATTGTGAAGTGAATTGATTTGTGAATTACGTGATAGAGACTGGGAGGGTAACGAAAGGGCAAGAGTTAAATAACTCGTGGTTTGGCCATGGAATTGCCATTTTTTGCTCGTAATGTAATCTGAGCTCGGCATTGGCGATGCCGGGGAATAACACTCCGAGTGATTCTAGCAGGGAAGAAAAACTGGAGATGCCGTGGGAGACGAGTTCTTGGCCTCCCGTCTGGCCCATATAAACATCCCGTCTCACGTAAAAATGTCCCGCGGGAACGGGAAGAAGTGGCAAAGTCTTCATCTCCCCATGAACTGAAACTCACCCGTACTCGACCCATTGAACCCAAAAATCGGATCCTCCAAAAACGCAGCATCTTGATTCGCCGGCCAGAAACTCGACTGCTGCCATGAATTCCCACCTTCAATGTCCCCAGCCCCAGGCACGGGAGCAAAACTGTTCAGGCCACCCGCGGGAAACCCCTGGGGAAAGTAAACAGGCTGTTGACCCGCCGTCGATGTGTGGAGATAGTGCTCCCCGTCGACCTGAGGTATTTTCTGGGGGTACTGCCCGTACATGTTTGGCTCGCTGCCGCTGCCGTTGAAGTCGCCCTCGCGCAGGAAGCTCTGTATGATGCCATCGATGTTGATCCAGTCTGAACCCGGTGACGGCACCGCGCTACCGCTCAGTTCAACTGGTTGCATTTCCTGTTTCGGCGACGTTTCCGTCTGTGCGCTCCCCGCGTTCTCTAGCCCTTCATACCCAATCTGCGCTTGCACCCGCTGCTGCTGCTGCTGAGGCTGTTGATCACGCGACTTAGTCGCCGGTTCAGCTTCAAGCGCGTCATCGGGAATATCATCAACGACAACGCCGTATTTGCTCATGAGCCTGTGAATAATAACAGCGGCTTTTTGCACTGCGGAATTAGTCTCTTGGTTTTCTTTGAACACGGCGAGACATGTCATTAGGTTGACGTAGGCAGCGGAGCCTTTGCCGTTTTTGGCGGCGATGCGGCAGTGGATTGTCGCGGCGACGTAGGTTGCGTAGGAGATTAGGTAGGGGGCGCGACGGACGGAGAATGCGCGGTGGTAGGCGCGTAGAAGACTGCAGATGCTGGAGGCGGCGGCTGAGCATTTAATTACGGAGTCGACGGATATGGAGCGGAATGTGTTGTAGAGATGACCGTCTGCGACGAAGGGGCGGTGGAGGAGGATGACGAGGACGTGGTACATTGCGCTGATATGTTAGCATGTACGAAAGATAATTGTTAAGCAGACTCACTGAAGACTGAGAACATGAGGTGGAGGAACTGTAGCATCAGGTGCATTCGCAACCTCAGGCTTGAGATGATCGGGTAAAGCGGTATGCCAATCGCGCAACTTCTTCTGAAGTTTATCCAACACTTTCGACAGCTCAGCTGGACTTTGGTCTGTTGTTCGAACGGTGTATATGGTGCTCATAACATCGCTCATGACGATAGACAACTTGCAGAGCGCAGTGAAGGTTGAGATACTGTAAGCTGGCGAACCAGCGTAGTTGTTCTTTGACGTTGAGTACGCAAAAGGTTGCCAGAACTCGAGCTCAGAGTATGTATCGATGAACTTAATCGGAACCATGGCGTCGTTTTCTTTGAGGGTGACGGGACGGCCTTGATACAAACTCTGAATCTTATCGACCACTGTTCATGTTAGTAATTGTTGATACTCCTGCTGGATGTACTTACCAAAAGCTCCCCAAAACACACGCCGTCGTATCTCAAGATCCTCATCAGAGAACTGATGCGAATTCGTCAAGTCAACATGCAGCCCCAAATCAATGAGCATCCGAAACGCCAGCCCAGCATACAACCACGCCGCACTCCTCTCATCACCCAGCGCAAACAGCGAATTCGTCATGACAAGCAACGCCTGAATCGTCGTGATATCGCTCCTGTCCAACGACCCTCCCACCAACTCCCTCACCCTCTCACGGTACCGCCATCCCGCAGTCCTAACATCATTAACGTCCTTGCGTACTTCAAGCCTTGGACTAAACTTTGATGAACCAAAGTATATAGCGTTGAGGAGCAGCTTGGAGAAGTACGGCCCGCCGCATGCCATGTCCCGCATGAAGGCGGGACGGTACGTGATGAGGAACGAGTGGTGTTGGCGGTTCCAGTGCAGTGAGAGGAGATGCATCCCCAGGTCGGGATCGACGCCGTCAAAGTCAAGCTGCCCCTTAGCGAAATGGATCTCCTCCAGTTGCCCTATCTCACACAAAACACATTAGTTTCATGCACCGCTTTACAAAAAGAAAAACTACAGGTATAAGTGAAGTACCCACGCTGCTTAGCTGCCTCAGCGATAAGACCGCGCTCTACCCAATGATCCGGCATCCGCGGCTGCACCTCCTGCTCAACAGGTCTCTCCTGCGCATTATCCTCAAAAAGGGCGCTGGTGCGTCCATGATACGTCGATTCACCGTTCGCGAGGACAACGACTCTCGCGACGCCTGAATCCATGGGCCGCGGTGAAGGATCCCAGGATTGATGGCGAGGTTGTGCTCCATCGCGTGCTGTTGTCGTTGTTACTGCTTGCTGACTACTCGCTACTTCACTGCTGTCGCCATTTGACGAGGCTGCGGGGGCGCTCGTCTGGCGGGCGGGTGACTCCGTGCGTGCTTTGACGCTACGGGTCTTTGTGCGCTGATGGCGCTGGCGGCCTGCTGCTTTGGTGACATCGGGGACGGGCTCGTAGACGCAGTCTTTCTCGTATGTCTGGCAGTTGATACACTTTGGCTTCTGGCCGTTACACTTGATCTAGGGTTGTAGTGTTAGTCCCGCGGGAACTTTCACTCGCCTACAGTACTTCTGACCTGCTTCGGAGGACACTGGGGTAAGGGAGGGGTTATGAGGGGTAGGTAGGGTCTCACTTTTCTTTTGCGGCAGAATGTGCATGCTTCTGTGGCACGCCTTCGGACGCGGGTAGGCGTGGACTCTGCGGGCATCGTTTACGCTCTGTGCTTGGACGTGGGAAGGGAAGAAAAAAAGGGAAGAATTGTGAAGGCACGGGAAGAGACGGGAAGAAAGCTGAGCTGATCAATTCCACCCGGATCCACTGTTGATCCGCGGGTCGTAGTCCCCAAAGGGCAAAGCGTTGAATTTATCTCCGTTTTCTTCCCTTGACTTTTTCAGTTTCGTTTACCCGTGGCTGCCAGTCTGCTATTATTAAACTGCGACTATCCTTTTAAATGTTAGTAGATGCTGTTTTATTTGTTGGTTCGCTATTGTTTATTTATTTCTCTCTGTTTGTCATCAGTGCCAAGTCTTGACCGTTTCTTCTCACCTGGATTCACGGTACTACCCCAAAAATGGACGCCATTGCTACGACACAACCTATCGCTAAGCCTGCGCTGCCTAAGCAGGTTGTAGCACAGACAGCGCCTGCGCAGAAGAAGAAGATTACGCCTGGTATTTCACTTGCTGCTGGTGCTGTTGCTGGTGGTATTGAGGCCACAATCACAGTAAGTATCTTTTCCGGCCTGGGAGTAGAGGATTGAGTGTTAACTCGTTTAGTACCCTTTTGAGTGGGCAAAGACAGTAGCCCAGCTGAGTGCCCGCCAAGCACCCGCTGGAGTAAAAGTCTCCAAATCTCCATTTGCCGTCATCGGCCAAACAGTTCGTTCAGATGGCATCCGCGCAATCTATACTGGATGCTCTTCATTAATTGTCGTGAGTATCTCTTTCAAAAGCAGTTCACAGATTTGATCTAATAATATCAGGGAACTGCTGCCAAAGCTGGTGTTCGCTTCCTCTCTTTTGATACTGTAAAGGCTCAATTAGCAGATGCCAATGGCAAGCACTCAGCGGGATCAAATATTCTCGCTGGTATGATTGCCGGTGCTGTTGAGAGTGTCACTGTCGTTACACCCACAGAAAGAATCAAGACTGCTCTGTAAGCCACCCATCTTCTGCTGAATGGAGAGTTGTGTACTGACAAATGACAGCATTGACGATGCCCGCTCAGGGAACAAGCGTCTCAACGGCGGCTTCCATGCCCTGCGCACAATAGCAGTTGAGCGCGGCGTCCGTGAAATCTACCGCGGTCTCATGTCCACCACCCTCAAGCAATCAGCAACATCCGGAGTCCGCATGGGTTCCTACAACATTCTAAAAGACACATTCAAGTCCGACGGCAAGAACCCCTTCGTGACATTCGGCACCGGCGCTATCGCCGGTGTCATCACTGTCTACGCTACACAGCCTTTTGATACCATCAAGACGAGATCGCAGTCTGCCAAGGGTATTGGGATGGCCGAGGCTGTGCAGCAGGTTCTGCGTGATGGAGGCGTGAGAGCGTTTTGGAGTGGAAGTACTATGCGCTTGGGACGGTTGATTCTTAGTGGTGGTATTGTGTTTACGGCGTATGAGAATATTGCGGGCTTGTTGATGGGGATGAAGAAGTAGAGTGCACATTGGGAGTGTTTTGTGTTTTGAAGCTCATTTACGGGAAGTTTGGGTCGGAGTATTAGCTATGGCATTAAAACGATTTCATGTATCATCCATTGACGAATTTCCAATATTCTATATCCATTTCGAACCATAACGTTTGAACTTTTTCCGTGAATGTTTTTCACATCTTGACGGTATCAATATGCGTATAGATAATCTTTACTGACACGACTTCACTCTGCAATTCATTCTCGCCGTATCTTATCGTATAACCGTAATCTACGTCTATCAGATCCATCGTACAAGCTTAAACATAACCGTAAACCCATGCCGATCACCGAGGCATTTCCCGGTCCTCAACGGTGATCGTCAGCAACATGTCATGCCAGACCGTCACTACCCCAGACCAATCTATCCCAACCCTCGGACTTCCCCGCACCCTTTCACCTAAACGAAAACTTGGTCCGTGGGAGAACTGGAGTCACTTGACTGCAACTGCAACGCCCAGGGTTCATCGGCCTTCCCCAACTTCAGCCCAAACCCCGGGCATCATTAACCGACAATTACCTCTCTCCATTCCCCCGTGGGGGAGAAGAGTCACCGGGAAGGCCTTGGCAAAACAGATTCCCGCGGGAACAAATGACATTCTCTGTCGTCCCCCCGCAAAGCAGCTTCGAGACCGTAGTTACTGGGGTTCTCCGCGTCTTGCCAAGACTAAGTTAAGGTTATGCGTAACCTTAACGGGGATAACGCTACGAGGGGCGCGCCGATGAATTTTCCCAGTTCCGCGCTGCGGCTGACCTGACTCGCCATTTCACCCAATTCTGCTCTCTCAGATTGAGCAAACAAACATGGCGAGAATCCTGCCAAGCTGTGTATAAAAGTCTTGGGAGATCCTACCCCAGATTTCTTGTTTCTGCCCAGACTCATCATCACTTCTTGGTTCTCCAGTCCAGTTCCACCTAGTTACCCACCAGCCAAGAGTTTGCCCAGCATGACTGTTTCGCAGAACAACGAGACCGCCTCTCACAATGAGGACCGCTTCGATGAGAAGGCAGAGGTCGCGGCTGTTGAGAACGCCATCTCTTCGCCTGTCGGACATATCCCCCCCATTGAGATCCAAGCTCGTTTCCCGCTCCTGCGGGATCTCTCGCAGACGCAGATGGATGCGTTGAACAAGAAAGTCCGCAGCAAGGTTGATTGGCATATGATGCCTTGTGTCACCCTCATGTTCTTGATGAAGTAAGTCAATCCCTACCTTGACCAAGACGGCCAAGACTAACGGTGAGCTTAGCTACCTCGATCGCATCAACGTCTCCAACGCTCGACTCGCTGGTCTGCAGGAAGATCTTGGCATGACTGATACCGTTTGGAACGCGGGTATCTCGACTTTCTACGTCGGCTACCTCATTGGTCAATTGCCCGGTAATCTCCTCATGGCCAAGACGAACCCCAAGTTCTTCCTGCCTACCATCATGCTCATGTGGAGCGCGGGTACAATCTGCATGCCCGCCATGACCAATGGTGTTGGCTTCTGTGTCGTTCGCTTCTTCATTGGTTTGATGGAGGCTCCGTTCTTCCCTGGTCTGACGCTTATGACTTCGTCTTGGTATACCAAAGAGGAATCACCTTTCCGCATGGCTATCTGGCACGCTGGTAACACCATCTCCAACATCATCTCTGGTTTCTTGGCTGCTGGTATTCTGGAGCATATGGATGGAATCGCTGGCATGCACGCCTGGCAATGGTTCTTCCTCATTGAGGGTATCGTCTCCATCATCGTTGCAGTCGTCTCTTTCTTCGTTCTCCCCTCTTGGCCCAATGACACCAAGTTCCTCGATGAGCAAGAGCGTGAGATGGCTCAGTACCGAATTCTCGTTTCCAACGGCGGTATCGATGAGAAGGTTGGTGGCACTTGGGATGGTGTTCGTGATGCTGTCAGGGATCCCTTCACCTGGTACTTCTGCCTCATGCACTTTGCCCTCGTCACTGCCCAGAGCTTCAAGGACTTCCTGCCTTCTGTAAGTAAACCCAACCACCATTTCCGTTCCCCACTAACATCTTTAGATCATGAACACCTTTGGTTTCAACAAGATGACCACCTATCTCATCCAGGCTCCTCCCTACGCCCTCGCTTATATCTCCGCATGTCTCATCGCCTGGTCTTGCGGCCACTTCATGGAATCAACATACCATATCGTCATCCCTATCATCCTCTCAGCAGCCGGCTGCGGTATCCTCATCGGCACCATCAACGTCGCAGCTCGATACGTCGGTATCGTCCTCCTCGTCTGCGGTACCTACAACGGTCTCAACTTGCAGCTCTCCTGGGAAACAACCGTCGTTCCCGCTCCCCGTGCCAAGAAGGCCGCTCTTATCGCCATCGCCAACTGTATCAGCCAGGTCAGCCACTGGTTCAGCCCTTACTTCTATCCTCGAAGCCAGGAGCCTTTCTACCGTATGGCTGGTGGTCTCCTCCTTCTCGGCTGTGCTTTGACTGTTCTCTCGGTTTTCCTTGTTAGATGGAGGGCTCAGAAGCTCAACAAGAAGCTTGATGAGCAGGAGGGCTGGACTCCTAACTCTGGTGTCGAGCGTGGCTGGCGATACAAGTACTAAGTGTGATATAGAGACATTGGCGATTGTGAACAGGAGTGATGGACTGGTATCTGGACCAAGAAGCGATTAGGAAAGAAGCATGAGTCGTTGTTTATCCTTATGATTCATCGTTACGAGTAATGAAAATGTTAGCGCTTCACTTGACACGGCTTGCAAACTCCGATTTCATGATGTTTATTATTCCCATTGACTTTGCAGGTCTTGGTGATGTGGATATGATAAAGTGACTATAATACATACAATTAACGCTCTTCGTACTGACGCACCTCGACTGTTCGAAGAATGTGCGAGTCATCAAGGCTTGCTCCATGTCCCCCATTCCCATCACCGATGCTACCAGTACTTCCTTCAGCAGTACCATCGCCCGCACGAACGTTAGTGGTAACGTACGACTTGCCATTCGGTATGAGAATATTCTCATCACTTCCCGTGTCCCCGTTATAGTGCCCGCTCTCCGGCGTATGCCCCGTGTTTCGCGATCGCTGTTTGGACGAACTCATCATCTCAAACTGTGACCTTGAGTAATTGGGTGAATAGCCTGGCTTGTCCTTGTGAAGAATGGATTTCCATAACATCGGCATAAATGGGAAACACGCACAGACGACACCAATACCACACTCAGCGATTCTGACACTGGTTAGCAGTGTTCAAATGCATGACCTTCGGCGACTCACCCAGTGAGGTTGATTTGCAGAAAGACGTATGTCTGATCCGCGCTTTCCCCATTATGGATAATAAAGACTAGCCTAACAAGGCTAAAAATGCAGGCGATTCCTCCAACTCCAAAGATAGCGACGATCTTGAGCTTTGCGACAAGTCCCACTTGGAGTTTCTTGGTAAGAGGACAGGGTAGAAGAAGGACAACGATATCACTGAGAAGACTAATAATGTTATCGACAAGAATTAGAACTCGCTGATTGAAGCATTCGCCGTCCGTTGTAGCGCCCCAGAACATTGAGATCGGACGACAGATGAACATCTTGAGGAACAGCATGGCGACGTAGTAGACGCCCATGACTCCGAGGAAGCCGTAGATCCATTTGACGTAGGTTTTGTAAGGAGCGAAGATACTGGCGAGGAAGAGAAGGATGGCTGCTTTAATGGCAAAGACTGTTGGGCCGTAGTTGACCATTGTCGCATAGACCGTCTGCGATAGGGTCAGCCCACGCTCGGGTTGGGTATAACGAAGAGACGTACCTGGTTATACTGCGTGATGAGATGCTCTGGGACATCCCATTGGTGAAGGCCACCACCGTATCTCAACACTATAATTATTAGCTTCAAGCGTTTGAGTCTGGGGGACAAGTACTTACTCAACAGGCACATAGTACAGTACCCCATGAACCCAATCTGTCTGATGGTTAGAGTTTGACAAGACCAATGCGCGTTGAAAGCATTGTTTACATATCCAATGACACAAGCAACTGGATAGCTAGATTAGTAAGGGACTCGATGTGGTAGTGAATGCGGACATACTGTCATCTAGCCGAAGCCTCATCGCCAGCCTGTACCGGGCCCACAGCCGCAGAAAAACGAAGATGGTACATACAGACATTGCAATAGTATTCGAGGCAATGCAAATGTAGTACAACTCTCGATCCGGATTGTCAAAGTTGGACTCCTTGCCTGGAGGCGGTTCCATCCCTGGCTTGGTCATGTTGGCTCCAAGACTTCGATGCTTCAGTGCGTCCGGAATCGTCGTGTTGCAGAACCAAGAGAAACTCAAAAACAACGGACGAAGGTACAGCATGTCAGTGCCATATGTACCCACTGTAGGCACCAGATGCAGGTAATAGGAGCTACGACATGGCGGCGAATCCTCCGTTCAATGATCATCTGCAGCTGACAGTGGGACCAGTAAAATCTCTCAGTTCTAGGATCTTGAGGCAATGAATGTTATAGTCACAGATAATATGATCAGTTGCTGCTTTCACATGGACTCGGACGAGCTATGGACCGGTATGAGCGAACCCCCTGACAATGGCCCATTGTTTCTGCCGCATGCATACTGTGAGGTCATAGGGAAAAGTTCCTCGCCTGCTACCGAGATCAATACTCGTAACAACAGCGCCAGATTTCCCTCGGGAGACATGGATATCAGATATTAAGGCCTGCGGGAGGGGAAATGATTGGTTTGCCACGATCATAACATCAGATTAATCTTCAACACTCGGTGGGGGTTTCAATGTGAGACAAGGTCCCTTTGGCAAGCGATGTTGCATTTCAACTGCCAATCCTTTAGAGGAAAGAGTCAACATCACATCTCACAAATCAGCATATCCTGCATAAAGTTGTGAACGTGTTCCAGAAAAGCTTCCGAAATTACACCACCTCGGCACTCAAGACAGAAAAGATCGCCATGTCATATGCACGTTGGTCGTCCCGTCGTTACATCGCTTCCGTACTCGGCCCATTTATTGTCGATCACCGTTGCCGGTTTCATTCCCCGGGCCGTCTTCTCTTACGAGAGAATTTGGTAAAGAATCCTTGTATTCACATGTAATTACTGATTGACTGGCTGTCGCGTACAGAAAGCTTGCCAGGAAGCGTACAAAAAGCAATGATAGTGATACGATGTAATTCCTCTGTTTGAAGTATCATCCAGCGACATGTGAATGTAAAGGTCTTCTAGAAAATTGCTTGTGCATTTGGTGGCGAGGAAATACCGCCCTTCATGTTGAACGGCGAAGATGACATGAAGAACGTCCAGCGGTTCAATTTCTTGCATGTCTCAGCCAACTTCTCCAGATCAAACAATTCACCTGCACTTATTAGCTCCAGAATCTCTGCGCAGGAGTAACTCACCTATTGGCATCCCCCATCCAGCCAGCATATACTCATGCATCAAAACACCCCCCTCACTTGGCGGATATACCTGCACCCATCAGTACCTGACATATCACTAATCAGATAACTTACCTCCCAGCTAATAGCATCGCCGGCCACAGCTGCAAAGCCCGTGTTCCATATCCACTTGAGCACATCCATTGTTCCCTCGACGCCTGCATGTTGGGGGCTCGATGAAGCAGCGTATGCCTTTTTGGCATCTACATCCATGACATGCTCCCATTCTTTGATCACGCCAATGCGTACAAGAAGAATGTCGCCGCGATGGAAAGTGATGTTGCATTCTTTGGCGATCTGGTGGATGTCGCTGAGTTTGATGGTGTGTAGAGTAAAGGTAGAGTAGGTGATGCCCTTTTTCTCAGCCCATGAAGCGTAGTCGATAAGAACTCCGCGACCTTTGATACATATCAGACATGAAACGAACTTTTGAGACTCTTACTGACCTGTTATTCCTTCTTGGGCCCAATGATGAATACCAATCCGATCATTCTCCCTATCCAAAATCTCCTCCTTCGTCGTCCCCCCATAAAACACCCTCTCTTCACTCCCCTCCTCCCTCGGCATAGAAAAATGTCTCAACCCATCCCACTGACTACTCTGCTCTAACCTCAAGTCAACACAACTCCCAAAAAGTCTTTAACACAGTACCCACGAGGATTCATAACGTAAATATCATCAAAAGCAACACCACCCAGCAGCGGCACCATCTTAAGCTCGCACGGCTGCCGGTTAAAGCACGCAAACTCAAGCTTATTCAGATCCCAACCGAGATTAACGCGGATCCCAGTCTTGATCTGTGTCTGTGCGGCTGAAGCCACCCGCTCTGGCGTCAGTAGGACGAGGCGGCCGAGGCCTTCTTCTCGACTGCCTGGTTGGCCTACCCAGACCCGTTTGGGATCGGGGAGTTCGTCCCATTGCTTTTCCATGATTGAGGGGTCCATTTTGGAAAGATGGAGAGTGATTGATGCGGGAGGTTTGCAGTAGAGAAGCTTGTTTATAGCGTTGTGATGGTGTACCCCACCTGCTAAAGAGCTGCATGTTGTCGTGATGCGAGGTTTTTTAGACAAGGATCGGTTAACGGATTGCTTGGTGTTGCAATTGCATGTTTCTCAGTTACATTCGAGTGGGTAATAATATGCAGACCTGTCACAACAGGTAAAACTCGCTGTCAATCCCTGCACACGGCAAGCCCGTCGAAACCGGCACGTCTCTTCCATCTCCCGGCGATCTGCATGGGCTGGGGTTACACTGGGAATGTGACAGTCAAAAGACCACGCCGATCGCAGTTCTTCCCTCTCTCCCCTGATTAATTGACTTTCTCTTTTCTTCTTTTTTATTTCTTTTTTCCCCCTCCCGTATTTCATCTAATTTGCGATCGGGACACGTCGCGAAGAATGCCGCAGACCGGGAACCAGACGAGCTTGTACAACAAGCTCGTCATTACTTTTGTCGCAATTGGCGGGACTGTAAGTTTAACCTCTCGTAATTAACGTTTAATTACCAGTGCGACATACTTACATTGACACACAGACGTATGGATATGCAGCGTCCATCATCGGAAGCACAATCGGCCAGCCGGGCTGGTACCAGTTCTTTAATCTTCCTGCTGATGGCGAGCCGGGCTACGATACTATAACGACACCGGCGATCGCGACGGCCAATGGGTTGTTTTCTGCTGGTGGTGCGTTTGCGTGTTTGGTGCTCATGTGGGCTTGTGATTATTATGGGAGATTGAGGAGTATTCAGTTTGGATGCGCCTTGGGGATTCTTGGTGGCGTTCTTCAGTGCGCTGCGCAGAATCTTGCGTGAGTACCCGCGCTGTTGAATGTTGTCGCAGGTCAAAGCTGATAGTGTTGTAGTATGTTCCAAGCTGGACGGTGGATCATGGGAATGTGTGTTGGTCTGATGGCTACCGTTACACCGATGTATCTCTCCGAGATGTCGAGTCCCCTCGCGCGAGGCTGGCTTGTGGGCCATCATGCCATCTTTCTCGTCTTCGGCTACATGCTATCCTCTTGGATTGGCTTCGCAGTCTACTTCTCCAAGAACCTCGAGTTCGGCTGGCGCTTCCCATTAGCCTTTCAAGTCTTCCCTCCACTGGTGTTGCTTCTCGGGTCGCCTTGGATCCCTCGTTCACCAAGATGGCTCATGTCAAAGGGTCATCGTGAAGAAGCATGGCATGTCCTCGTTCGTCTTCGCAGGTCGGTCAATGACCCTGAAGATCTGGTTGCCAAAGAGGAGTACTATCAGATTGAGAAGCAGCTTGAGCTTGATGCGAAAAGGCTTGAGGCATATGGGGGAAACCCATGGAGGGCTGTGGTCCAGAAGAAGAGCTATCGCAAGCGTATGCTCATTGGGTTCATGACGCAATGGGGTGCCGAGTTTGGTGGTCCTCTCATCATCGTAAGTCTTAATCTCTTCAGGTGAGATCACAACTGACGTTAGCAAGAACAACTACGCAGTCATCCTGTATACCAGTCTGGGGCAGACCGGGTACATGCCGCTTCTACTCTCGGCTCTCTGGTTGACTACAGCTGGACTGATCTACAACCCTGGCGGTGCTTGGCTACATGATAAGGTCAACTCCCGTCGCAAGATGTACATGACTGGCTTCATTGGCATTGTCATCACCACTTCCATCTACTGCGCCATGATCTCGCTGTACGCCGGTACAGACAATAAAGCAGGCAATGCCATGGGTGTGCTGTTCATGTTCCTGTACCTCGCCTTCCAAGGCACCTTCTGTAACACAACCATGTACCTGTACGTTTCAGAGATCTTCCCGACTGAGATCCGATCTATTGGCATTGGATGGTCTCTGTTTGGGCAATTCGCTGGTATGTTCCCTCATCCTACTCAACCAGCAACATACTGACACGTCTAGCTACCATCATCCTGCTTCAGACAGCGCCCATCGGGTTCAATGCCGTCGGCTGGAAATACTTCCTCCTCGTCATCTGCTGGAGTGTTCTCTTCATCCCCGCCATTTACTTCTTCTGGCCTGAGACTGCTAGACTATCTCTGGAGGAGATTGGTAAGCAGTTTGGTGATGAAGTCGCCGTGCATATCACGGATGCGACAGATGAAGAGCGCGCGGCGATCGATAGGCAGTTGATGGGCGAGATGCATGGCGACAACAAGGCACCTGGTAACGCTGCCAACGAGATTCCCTCTAGTAACAGTAGCCAGTATGTCGCGACCAAGTAGTAGCATAGGGATCTGAGCCATTGTGAGAAATGGGTCCCATTCAGATAGCATTGACGAACAAGGTCATTTAGCACATGTTCTAAGAATTATGCAAACCGTTCCCATGACTGCAATTGAGCATATGCATAGTTCGAAACGCGATCAAAGCTCAGAAGAGCCAGGCACAACGTCAAACTTCAATGAGGCTCTCATGCCAAGACACGATTCCGCAACCCTTTCCTCTTCCCTGGGATACGGCTCCGCATCGTCAAACCGAGAAAGTCAGTGCTTAATCTGGCCGCTTTCGCAATCACGTCAATCAGTTCATCAGCAGCTTGTACCCGCCCAATTTTCGGAGCCAAACGCGGCAACTGTGACGAGCGCTAGGGTTACAGCACTAATGCCGAGCATTCACATGTTCACCAACAGGGAAAGGAATCAGACCCTGGTTTATTGATCGACAAGTTGCATAGGGGGCTTCAGGGGTTTAAGTGTCAATGCTCCTTGTGTTTCACTGCATTGTTCTCTCAGTCAATGAGTGGCTCTAGATTGCCCTTCCCCCATCAACATCCAGATTAACACCCGTAATAAACGAAGCCTCCTCACTCGCCAGAAACACTGCTGCCTTGGTAATATCCCTAATCTCCCCCATCCTCCCAAGCGGAACATTCCCCAACACCTTCTGAACCTCCGGCGTGATCTCCTTCCCAATAAACGTAGGAAGTAGACCCGTCATAGTCGCTAAGGGACAAATGGAATTAACGCGTATTCCATCCGGACCATATTCCGCTGCAAGACCCATAGTCGCCTGCACCTTGGCGTCAGCTTTGCAGTGATATGGATGGGTCGATGACTTACGTTTGTGATTGCTCCTTTGGATGCGTTGTACCATACTAGACCAGGGCGAGGTCGATGAGCGCCTACGGAGGCGATGTTGATCATTGAACCTTTTGTGCCTTGCTTTTTTATCTGGGCTGTGAAGGCGTTGCTGCCGAGGAAGACGCTCTTGACGTTTACGCTCATGACCTTGTCGAATTCTTCCTCGGTGACCAGATTGGTGCTCTACTGCTGTCAATTTCGCCACAGCCAATTGAGCCTCAATTGCGTACCTTGTTCTCGTAGCTGGTACCAGCGTTATTGACCAGAATGTCAAGATGTCCCCATAGCTGAACGGCTTTCTCAACAGCGCTCTGCCAATCCGCTGCTTTGGTCACGTTCATGGTCTGAAACTCGAAGGATTCAGATGTCGCAGCTACTTTTTGGCCTGCTTCTTCGTTGATGTCGCAGATGAGGACTTGGGCGCCCTCTTCAGCAAAGTGCTCGGCGATGCCTTGTCCAAAGCCAGACGCGGCGCCTGTTTCTGTATCAGTAATGATCAATGATGCGATTAGGGTAAATACCTGTAACGATAGCGACTTTACCATCTAAACGACCCATGATTGCTTTCAGTACCTGTCAAATTGCTTGAGGATGGGGAACAGACTGAAGCGACGTGATACATATACTTGCCCCTCACGTTCGTCGTTCATGAGAATTGATTCCCTTCCACGATGGGTAACCGAAAGAAAGTGCAGATCTTAACCGTGTACGGCAGGTGGCTTGAACTCTGTGCATCTGCAGCGATGAGCCGACTCGCTGATTGTGTTGGTGGTCGAGAAGCGGGGAATCTTGCTATGACCATTACTAACCGAGTTCTTACGTGCATACCCTGAAGGTAAAGCATATGATGAGAGTCCCCAACAGCTTTCATCAAACTTGAACCATTTCAGTATGGTCTTGACTGAATTCTGGGAAGGTAAAGGAAAAGCTTGTTCAGGCCGTTTGACTCATATCTCTAGAGACGCTATTGTTGAAGATCACCCACCAAGCTGAAAGCAAGATGGCTTACCCATTACCGTTCAAAGTAAGCATCGAATAATCAGATAAACGAACTCAACTGACTATCTGAAGCTCAATCGTCCAGACCTCCTCATCACCGATTCTTACATCCAAGGTCAAACCAAGTCCGCCTCGTCCGGCACAACCTTCGATGTCCTCGGTAAGTCCCCTCCATATCACGACATCTCCCCGGTCTGACACAGCATCTAGATCCCGGGACCAATAAGCCATGGACGAAGGTCACCAACAATTCCGCCGATGACGTCGATGCAACCGTTCGCGTCGCACACCAGGCATTCCAATCTTTCAAGAAAACGTCCCCTCGAGCACGTGCCCAATGGCTTCTCAAATGGGACGCCCTCATCCGAGAGCACAAGGCCGATTTAGCCACGCTCTTGGTGTATGAGACGGGAAAACCATATACCGAGGCGATTGGGGAGATGGACTACTCATTGACCTTTGTGTCATGGTTTGCAGGTGAGGCAGAGCGCATTCAAGGAACGTGTTTTGCCCCGTCTGCGCCGGACAGACGAGTAGTCACCATCAAACAGCCACTTGGTGTCGCAGTCGCATTGGTGCCGTGGAATTTCCCCGTCGCTATGGTTCTAAGAAAAGCTGCGGCTGCGTTGGCAGCTGGTTGTACAATGGTAGTCAAGCCATCGCCCGAAACGCCAGTCACTGCCATGGCTTTGGCCAAGTTGGCCACCGAGGCCGGATTCCCGGATGGTGTTCTGAATGTCTTGCCAACGAGCTTGGAAAATACCCCGTCGCTTAGTGAAGCGCTTTGCAAGCATGAGCTGGTGAAGAAGGTCACTTTTACAGGATCAACGCGTGTTGGAACTCTGGTCGCGAACCACTGCAGTTCAGGTCTTAAGAAAGTGGTTCTAGAGCTAGGCGGCAATTGCCCTTGTCTCATCTTTGACGACGCAGACATTGAAGCTGCTCTGCGAGAACTTGTTGGTCTCAAGTGGCGTCATGCAGGTCAAGCTTGCGTTACAGTCAATCGCTTCCTTGTGCAGTCTGGGGTATACGACAAGTTCCTTCAGCGGTTCGTCGAAGAGACTGCCAAGTATGTAATCGGCCACGGCGCTGCTGAAGGTACTACCCTCGGACCCGTTACGAAGCCTGAGAGTTTGGATCGAGCTGAGAGACTTATTAAAGATGCTGTTTCAAAGGGTGCGAGGATTGTCACGGGAGGTAATCGTGTTTCTCCCAAGGGAGGCGAAGGTGGATATTTCTTTGAGCCGACGATTCTAGCTGACATGTCGCATGATACTCTGATCTCATGTGAGGAGTGCTTTGCGCCGATCGCTGCTTTTTATAAGTTTGAGACGGAGGAGGAGGCTGTTCAGGCAGCTAATGATACGCCGATGGGGCTTGCTAGCTATGCATTCACTAAGAACGTCGACCGTATCTGGCGTATGCTTGAGAATCTCGAGGCCGGGATGATTGCGCTGAACACAGGTGAGTGAAGCTCTTGCAAGCGGGTGACATATGCTGACGGTACTAGGCAATTCTTCTGCGGCCGAGTCACCATTCGGAGGGATCAAGATGTCAGGTTATGGAAAGGAAGCTGGGAAGGACGTGGCTGTGAGCGAATACATGATCTCAAAGACGGCTACCATTACAGTCGATGGGCTCGTTTAGTTGGTCAAGCTTGGTCTCTGTACTGGAGACTGGCAATGTCGGAAGTTTGTTCACTTAGTGAGCAGGATGGTGTCAATTGTCAGGCCAAAGGATCTTCGACCATCTATTTACAACAACGTGCTGCACCTGGACCAATAATAGAGGAAACTTGGTAGTATTTTGACAGGGCCAGGGGGTTGAGAGGTGACATTCGCAAGAGCGTTTGAGGCAGTGAGACGAGAAGATTAACTTGTTACGGACTAGAGCTGACATGACACGGAAATCCGCTTGCTCCTCCAGCACAGACCGAGTGATTTCCTGTCGCAATTCATCTTCATGTCAGATAGTTTCTCTCTCTTGTATTCACTACCGAAATCGAATATTCTATATGACCTTGTTGTCGAAGATGGATATAATACCCGTTTCGTGGAGCGACCAGCCTAACCCGATCCCCAATCTCCGCACCCGAACATTCTTCATAACAGACCATCCTCTCGACGAGCAAATCCTCAAAGACGGTCTAGATAAGCTGATCAGGAATCACTGGCGGAAATTAGGCGCACGTATTTTCCCGTCCCATGGTGATACACGCCTGGAATATCATTTACCGCATGTTTTCCCAGATGACTGTGAGCTCTTCAAATGGTCATCTGTCAGCGCTGGGTATTCATACGGCGAGACCTATGAATTGTCCAAGATTCTACATCCAGGCGATGGTATAGCCTTCTTGCCAAACATGGAGACCGTAGACGCACGGTTGAGACCGCAGGATTGGCCATACGAACGAAAGGACGAGCCGCCTAATTCGCCGCTGTTATATGTCCACTTAACCAAATTTTCAGATGGAGCTGCTCTCGCGATCAGTCTTCCGCATGTCTTTGCTGATCAAGGTGGCTTGGCCAATATCGTCAAGGCATGGCTTAACGTCATTGAGGGGAAGGTAACGCCAAAGATGACAGGGTATAAAGATGATGTGCTGGGAAGTGAAAAGCTCTCCAACGTTGAGGTCAACCAGAAACAACGGATCGGCCGGATGCGCATCCGCAGCAAAAAAGACCAGGCGTTGGTGATTGGAAGAATTGCTCTTGACTTGTTGAAAGACAAGAAAGAGGAGTCTAGACTTGTTTTTCTACCAATACAGGTGGTGCAGAATTTGAGAGACAAGGCTAGAGAGCGTTTGGATGGTGAGCACGCTTTGGCGATTGAGATTAGCAATGGTGATATCATCACTGCAATCTTTACCAAGGTAGGCTATCAGCGACTCTGACTCCATTCAGCCATGCTAAATACGTCGCATAGCTAGCCAGGATCGATAGCGAGACTAAGTACGATGTATCGCTTTCCTCAACTATCAACTGTAAGCCCACCTAACCTCCGAAAACATCATCTAATGAATCAGTACGAGATCGCATTCCCGAGCTCCAAGGTGAGAGGGGCGAAGGATATGTTCACAATGCAGTCCATTATGCCACAAGCAACTTCACAATCAAGCCGTCAACAGAGATAGACGAGATTGCTCTTCATAACCGAATAGCCGTCAACAAAGCCCTAGAGGAATCGGATATCAAAGCGGGTGTCAAGACCCTCCGAGAGCTTGCTAAGGCAAACCAAGTCATGCTTATCTGCGAACCGCATCATAAACTCTACAGTTCTTCAAACTGGAGTGGTTCATGGCATGGTATTGACTTTACAAAAGCAGCGCCAAAGTCCTATGACTTGTCAGGTCATAGGAAAGAAATGGTGGTACTAGGGCAGAGTAAGACGCTGAAAGCGCCGCAGAGATGTAAGTCCACCAAAATATGAGTTGGAATTGACTGACTGATTGATAGATCGGGTTGCGATCATGTGTCGAACAAGTGAAGGGTTTTGGTGCGACTTTGCCGCCCCAGTCAAGACAATGGCATTGGTCGAGAAGTTCTTTAGGTGGGATCCTTCATTGGGAATTCTGTTGGAGGAGATGGAATCTTACGGCACTTCCCAGAGTCGTTGACTAGCGAGCAAGCCGTGCCGTCGCATGTTCCCGTTGCCAATCGTTGTCCTGATTTTCCTGTAAGTGAAATGGTGGTTTGCTAAGCATTGTAACTAACCTCTCAGAGCACACATTCTATCAGGGGGCAAAGGTTGGTATATTACCTATATGTATTGATTTATCTCCCCTCGACGCAAATTCTGTCCAGTTCTTACTTCAGCCTATCGGCATTGAATCTCAATTCCCTCTGACAGTATACTACTGGAAACCATAAACCTGCTCATGACCAACAGTTTAGTCCTCGCCTCATCGTTCGTGCATCTTATAGTCTACCTATAGCCCTCCCCCAAGACTCTTGAATAGCTCCCCAATATTTCTCCGGATCCTTCTTCATGTGCCCAACATGTCCACTCTCAAAGACCTGCCCGTCACTAGGATATCCACCTTCCCGTGAGACAGCCATATACATTTCGATATGCTGCCACGGGATCAGAAAGTCTCCCTTTCCGTACAAGAATAGCCTTGTACTCTTCTTACTCTCCCATTGCTCATCGGTAAAGATCCTATGGCTGAACTTGGGCGCAGATTCTCGTCCTGCAAGATAGTCGAATACATGAATCAGAACAAAGAACCAGGCACATATCACTTGTGCCACGATGAATGGCAAGTGAAGCTTTGCCGCAAATCCGAGAGCCATGGCGTGAGAGAATCGCTTGAGGTTATCCCACGTGAGATGGGGAGTTCCAGGCGTAGAGTCATACACCGTTAGAACATGCGGCATCGGGCGGTTGTAGGTCTCCTTGTAGGCATTCAAAGTAGCCGAATAGTTGAGAGTTCCAGAATTAGACATAGTGTGGAGCAAGACCGAACCGTCTGATGCATCGTCGGGAAAAACCTCGTGTATGACTGGAAGCATGGCCTTTGTGCGCTGATCCACATGATCGGTGAAGCCTTTGTAGATAGGCGAAAGAACCGCGACTTGTTTTGCATGGGGGTATAGCCGTCGATAACCATCAAGAAATTTTGAGATGTGTCTTGGAGGTGCGTCGCCCCAGCCGTAGATGACGACAGTGCGGGGATGTTCAGGGTTAGGCTCAGTGCCTGCCTGCGTCTCACTGGGACGAACGAATACCCTGTCCGATAAGGCATTGAAGCCTGAAAAGCTATTAGGTCGTGCAGATTTGCTCATGGTGATTTAGGACTCCAAAATGATTGAAGAAGGCCGTTGGAAAGAAGGGAATGTCCCGACACCGGCCGGTTATATATCACGTTTCCTGAAGGATTCTGAATAAGCTTATCGTTCCCGTGGAGAGCACGGATTGGCAGATAAGGAACAGAATCAGGCTAATATGAGAGATGCTCTCACGTATCTGACGTCAGATCACTTGATGCGTTGTGATTGACAATCCAGTACGGCACAGTAGGTCTAGATAAGTTTGTGACGCGGAAGAGTAAGCGCTATGGTCTTGGCTTATGTTACAACAGTCTTTGAGATAGCGTCACGGTAGACCTTTGGCAGGCTTCCGTGGATTTACTTCAGCAATCTGCCTATGACAAAAATTACTGGGGGTGCTGCTTATTTTCTCGGGCGAGTCATCTTTCCATTGAGGCCATGCATTAGGAACCGATCACTTTATCTTGCGGGACGAATGTGTTACATTACTCATTATATTATTGTTACATAGTAGTGAATATGGACGCTAACTAATCGTGAAATGTCTGTATACTCGACATAAGAAACTCATACCATTCGCTCTTGATCCGAGGTGGACGCCTGGTCCTGGGTCTCTGTAAAAACAACCTTGGTCTCAACCTTCTTCATAATCCCATTTTCCCAGTCGGATCTCCTTCGATAGTTGTCGTCCCGTGACATATCATCCAGTCGGACATGCCCTGTTCGACTCGCCGTGACAAACGTAGTCATCCGACCGCTGACCAACTCATCGCGAACTCCCCTTCTACCTCCTCCATCACTCGGTCGCGCGTCCTGCTCCCTTGAACTCTTGACTATGTGGCCAAGAAGAGAGGCAACGTTCATCTCGATGTATAGTTTGAGGAGGTAGACGAGTTGGTGGAACTGGACATAGCTAATAGATGTTAGACATGGTGCAACGTAGGTGTAGGGCATACTGACACAACAGGACTGGGGAGGAATGTAGCTCCCATCAACACACAATCTAGCGACACTGATATGATAACCATAACGACGTTGAAGTGGAACAGCTCAGTATACTTTGTCAATCCGCAAGCGATGAGTCGCGAGCGGACTAGGTATATAAAGTAGAGGTTGAGCATTAGATCGACGATCAAGAAGACGGCCTTTTCGGTTCGGTCCCAGACGATGTTGATTTCTTCGTATAGGTGAGAGATCTGTAGACGAGCAGGCACCCAGATGCAGAAACCGCTGATGTTGATCAAGCTCGCAATCACTGCGACTCCCCACTTGACTCTATTGATGTTCGTTTTGTTACCGAGGAGGAGAGATATTCGGTTGATGATGATCTGGAGGGTGAATTGGATCTGCATGCTCCAAAAGACAACTACCGTAGAGGTAAGTATAAGCCTGAGACTGAGGAAAAGGCGACGTACTGATAAAGAAGAAGACCCAGAAACTAGAGAACGGTATCAAGTCAGTATACTTCGGGGGATGGTGACAGAGGAGGTGACTGACCTTGGTGGAGCGAAGCCTCGGAGCCAGCAGTAAGTGATGATACCCATACAATTGCATCCAATCCAATCAAGCCAGCACATGATGATGTATGCACTGAAGAGCCTTTGTCTCTGGTACGCCTGCATCGTCTGCTTGATGGCCATGCCAGCAGTGAACATTGACGCGCCCATGCTGAAGCCGAAGATCAAACTGACAATATTCATCTCCAGATCCTTTGGAGTCTCGGACTTGTACCACGGGGGGATCAAAAAGCCCGCCATGGCTGGAGTGTAGTATGGAAGGAGTACTAAATTTCGATATGTCAAGTATCACAAGAAACAATAAGAATGAAGCCAAGAGCGTAGCCAAGATATAATAACTTCCAAAGACGGTTCAATACGAAAATTGGCAGATATTCTTCCCCTGTTTTGGGCATTGTATCCATGATATGCAAAACCAAGGAGGGGGCTAAGGGCCGCGGGTTCTTCGAGACTACCGCTAGCTTCGATCTCGAATTACGAGTCAGTGCCCGACACCCACTAACGGCTCAATTTAATGCATGAAGATCACAACCCCAAAGCCACAGCGCCGGCCGCGATCATAGCGCATTGAGCAGTGAAGCAGTCGATCTTGCGACCCAAAAGTCGCAGATTTCAATGCTAGTGGACCCGGGCTAGACGCTATCCGTCTGACGCCACGGGGATCTTTTGAGTTAGTGACTCGGGAAATAGTTACATTGGGATGGCAAAAAAAAAAAAAAAGAACCCGCGATAAGGTTTGGGGTATTATAGCTGAGACTTGCGCTGAGTCTGGGGAAAAGAGAGAGGAGTTGGTTACATTATGGCTTGCAGTGACTGTTGGCTGGGGAAATATGCCGTTCAATTATTGACACGAGTTCTGAGACACGGCACAAGCGGCAGTGATATATCATTACGACGGCAGACGGGGACCAACAGTCACGGCAAAGCCATAATGTAACCAACTCCTCACCTCCCCAGACTTCGAATTGCGCTGGGAACAAGCATGCCCGTCCCCCCCACTGGGTTGGGTTACAAATATGGCGTTTAAGTTTTCCATGGAACAAGCATGGAGCCGCGGCGCATGTCAGCCTTAAACACTAACGACTCTAGATTGGCTGGAACCTCCGGGGAGACCTGTAAGTATCGGACCATGGCTGTTTTATGTTTTTCCGGGGTCGGGCGGGACGCATCCAATTGGTTTGGTGGGTTGGGGATCCATGAAGGTCGTATTTTATTTTTCCTTGGTTTTTGAGATGCTGATTAGGAGATACGAAGGACGGGAAATAAGGATCGTTGAAACAAATTGGGTCAGTGTTATTGAGTATACGGAGTATATCAGTTTTCAATTAAAGCCCGTGTCTCTCTGTGGAGGATTGCAAGCGCAGCCATCGCGTCCGTTGGCTCGCGTTGGGCTGAGATGGAACCGCGATGTTGAGCCCCGATGTAGCCCTGTCGATCAGAGTGCGGGGGAACGACTCAGGGAGATGCTGAAGATTTTTTTAATTTTAGTAACGGTGTTGAATTGATCAAAGCTCGATTTCTCACTCGTGATCAATCACGGGGTGGCCGTCTATGTTTCATAACTAACCGACCGTTACGCTGGGCTGTTCGTCTATCCCGCTAAAGTCAGCTGTCGACAAGCCACTTCAACCCGTTGATAACGGCCATCATTCGCTATTCAATCACTAATTGTCAATCGATGGTCCATAACAAGCGAGATGGCCAAAACCCAGGACGGCAAATCAGCCCTAATCGTACTGTCCTATCTAATCGAGGCTCTTGGTTCAAATCCCCTGGGAATTTCCCCCGGTAGATTATAGAAGATTTTCCAGCGAGATTAGTTCCTAGTAAGCCTCGACGTACCCAAGCCACAATGTGGTGATTGCCGTCGGGTCGCAAACTGCGTGCATTAGATGGCAAAACGAGATTGACCTCGTCTACGAGAAGCCACTGGTGTGGACCTCAGAGATGGTCATGCCGCCTGAATCTTTTGATGTCCTCTCGATGGCCTAAAGGAGTTCTTAGGCAATATCAAACTGGTGGGACAATCAGAGATGGCTATGATCTTAACACGACATAGCGAGGAGGTCTTCCAAAAGCAGTCTGGGGGTGTTTCGTGGGCCGAGCTTCAATTTTCCGGGCAAATTATAGACAGGATAGCCGAGTTCGACGATTAGAGTGCAGAAGACAAAGATCGATCACCCTCCTGTACTCAACTCGTCAGTATATCCTGTTCGAAGGCATAACCAGTCTCTCTAGCACACCAAGTCTCAGTATTACCCAGGAGGTTTGTATCTGTAGGGATCTTACGAAACAGCCAGGGTCAACAGGTAGACTCACAACTCGCTTATTCAAGTCAACATTTCAACGATGTGAACAGTCAAAATTTCTGCAACTATTTCCATCTACTCAGGACAGATCCCTATCAAGAGATTCATAGAAATTTCCAGTATGATCACGAAAAGATACTCAGCCAGGCACAAAAGGCGGCTTTGCAGGCTATCGCTCGACTGTCTACCTGTCCGACTGAGGTGATGTGCAGTAATCCAGATTGTCTTCATGGGCATCGCTGCGCATAGGAGAACTGTGCTTCATCTAGTTGTCAATTCCCCAGGGAAATACATAATCTTCATACTAGTGTTATTAAAGCTACTATAATCCGCTTTTTATTTTCGTATTTACTTGTCCTTAATATGAAGCTTATATATAGATAGTCTTCTAATAACTTTTTTTTATATATTTATTTTTAAACTTAGACACAGCGTGCCTTCCAAAAGCTATAGTTAAATAGGATTTTTCAGTGTGTTGGCTTGATCTGTCTCGCTGAGACGTCATAGTCTAAGCTTTAAGTACCAATCAACACAGCGTGCTCGGGAGCATAAGCCCACTCTGCTAACATTTTCTTATGTCGGGGAAAGCCCGATATAGGCTCGCGGACCCCCTCGGGGCGCCCCACATGTCCACATTGTAACAATTGGTTAGTTGCATGTTCTCGGTCGTCAATCTCCCGAGAAAGGCCTAACCAGAATCCAAGAATGATGCCAGAACGTTTATTTATGTGTTAGAATTAGTCCGCATCTCTTTTAGAGTCATCTTTCTTTCTAAATCATTCAACATCTTGTTTCTAGTCATGTCTTCGCCACCCGTCAGAGCTCCAGTATTCGAGCACCATCACAACGGCCTAGGTGTGAGTGCCGCCAGGCCTCGCCTATCATGGCAGTTCGACTCTTCACCGGACACTGCGGAAGGTTGGATTCAAACAGCATACGATGTTGAAATCCGGTTCTCTTCAAGCCGGGATATGGTGGGAATACACCATGTCGAATCGACACAGTCTGTACTCGTGCCGTGGCCAACCAGGCCCTTAGCCTCTAGGGAGTCAGCCTATGTTCGTGTGCGCGTCTACGGAAAGGCCCAAGGCCAAGTTCAAAATTGTGTTTCGTCTCCTTCGTCGCCAGAGCCGTCGGCATGGTCACCGCCCTCATCGGTAGAAACGGCGCTACTTGATCATACTGACTTCTATGCAAACTTCATCACTTCGGTTGAGCGCATTGAATCGCTCGGCACTCTTCGACCTATTCGCTTCCGGAAGACTTTCACTGTGCCTGATAAGTTCCTGAGTTGTGACCCACTCAGTGCTCGGTTGTATATTACAGCTCTGGGGATCTTCAAAGTCTGGATCAACGGGCAAGTCGCTAGTGATGAGTTCATGGCCCCTGGCTGGACCAGCTACAAGCACAGACTGGTTTATCGCATACACGACGTCTCAAAGCTGATAAGAACTGGCGAGATGAATGTTATTTGTGCTGAGGTAGCGGAAGGCTGGTACGCTGGCAGACTGGGCTTCGATGGCGGGAGTCGTTTCCGTTACGGAGATGACCTGGCGCTCTTCGCTCAACTAGAAGTTCGAACCAATACCTGGACAAATTCCTCATCGGAGTCCTTCAAGGTCCTCTCTGACGACACCTGGTCAGCAATGCCCAGCGCTATTACATCTAGCAGTATCTATGACGGTGAGGTTCTTGACTGCTCTGATGAGGTGGAAGCTTGGACTGAGCCATCAACTGAATGGCCAGCGGACAAGACTATGACGACTAGGGTTCTCACTAACCCCCAATGCGGCAAATTGGTCGCGCCAGATGCGCCCCCCATCCGGACCACGCAGCGCGTAGCTTGCAAACAAGTACTCAAAAGTAAAACGGGAAAGGTCATCTTGGACTTTGGACAAAACCTTGTTGGCAAGGTGCTGATACCGAGTCTGGAGCTCCTCGATGGGGAGACGGTCACTCTACGCCATGCAGAAGTCCTAGAACATGGTGAACTTGGGACCAGACCTCTTCGAGATGCCAAATCTATGGACACTATCATTGGGGCAGCTGGTAAAAAGCTTACGGACTGGACCCCAAGCTTCACCTATCATGGCTTTCGATATGTGCAAGTTGACGGCTGGCCATCCAGGGAACCATCGCCTGAAGCCCTTTATGCTTTGGTTATCCACAGTGACATGAAGCGACGTGGATTCTTTGAATGTTCAAACCGCGCTGTAAATCAGCTACATAGTAATGTAGTTTGGTCGATGCGTGGCAACTTTCTATCCATTCCGACAGATTGTCCTCAACGTGATGAGAGGCTTGGATGGACCGGAGACCTGCAGGTCTTTTGCAAGACCGCAACCTATCTTTATGATACGCTAGGGGTGCTTGCAAGCTGGTTGGAAGATGTCTCTGCTGAACAGCTGGAGCCTGAGCATTGCGGAGTTGTGCCTCTGGTAGTACCAGAAGCTATGCCCACGGACTGGTCTAGGGAAGCTAACTCTCAGGCTATCTGGGGTGATGTCTCGATTCTGGCCCCCAAAGATCTCTTTGATTACAGTATGGATAGAGATCTACTCAGTCGCCAGTTGGAGAGCATGCAGGCCTGGATCGATAGGGGGATCATAAGGGGAGCAGACGACCTGTGGGATCCGAATCTGTCCCATCTCGCGGACTGGCTAGACCCTAACGCGCCTCCAGACAATCCGGCACAGGCGTCTACTGACAGCTTGCTGGTTGCCAACGCCTATCTCGTGCATGTCACTCTGGTGTTTGCCGATCTGTGCGCGAGGCTCGGTAAAGACACCCTAGCGGCAAAGTACACGCAACAAGGGGTAAGGCTACGGCAGCTCTTTCAAGATCGGTACATTACACCTCACGGAAATCTTGTATCATTGTCGCAAACAGGTATCAGCCTCGCCATTATCTTCGACCTCCTTAGAAATGATGACCCTCAAAGGCATGTGGCAGCCGATACTCTCGAGCGACTTGTCCGCAAAGCAAACTACCGGATCGCCACTGGATTCGCCGGCACCCCGGCCATTACGCATGCCTTAACACGAATTGGTCGTCCTCAGCTTTCATATGGCATGCTACTCCAGACTGAATGTCCCGGGTGGCTTTACCCTGTGATTAAGCATGATGCAACAACTATCTGGGAGAGATGGGATAGCATGCTTCAAGACGGGAATATCAATCCTGGCGAGATGACAAGCTTTAATCACTATGCTTTAGGCGCTGTTGCAGACTGGTTACACAGCTCTGTAGGCGGCATTTCTCCTAAGGAACCAGGATGGAAGGTAATCAGAGTTCGTCCTGTCCCAGGGGGAAACCTTAAAAGCGCGAGAGCCTCATTTGATGGGCCCTATGGCCATGTAGAATGCCAATGGGTCGTTGACGGCACAAACTTCCAGATGAAGGTTATGGTACCACCTAATTGTCAGGCAGTCGTGACACTGCCATCGGAACTTATCCGGGACTACAGTCTGCAGGGCGAGCCTACACGAACTGTCGGATCAGGGTTGCATGAGTTCAATTGCGAGTATATAAGCGATGAATGGCCACCCGTTGCAATTGGGCATCATTTCAAGAGAGATGAAAGTCTCATTGTCCCAGTTGCAGACGGAATTATGATGTCTTGAGAGGACAAGGTATTGGGACTTGTACAGGTAACATACATCGAGTCAAACAAACACGGGGCCCAATCATTGAGAAAAAGAAGTTGGTGGAATGCAATAGTACGTACGTTTTTGGGGCCGAAAATCAAGTTTTTCCGAATAGATGAGTACCTGAGAGTACATGGGCATCCGTTACAGTGCAGACTGTGTGTAACCCACTTCGCCATCCGGATGTTTGTGATGAGACAGTGCAAATAAGCCTTGACCCCTTGCGACTAGTCACAGAGCTGTTGCATCGGTACTGGAGTGCGTGCAGGGTCATGGCGTTGCTGCATGGAGCCCCTCCGGAGGGAGGGGGATCTCGTGGCGTCGGTTTGCTAGACGGCGGCCGCACCAATCCTCGAGCCTCACTAATCTCAAGGCCTTCGATCGAGAGTGATTGAGGGTGGAGATGATTCCGAGGGGAATGCACCACGAGATCAGGTCTCAGTGGAGCAGTCAGCGGGCACAAAGGTAAAGGACACATACGGGCAAAATACTCCGAGTAACCATCAACCCCGCCCAACATCGGCTCTCGGCCCGATGGTTCATGTCCCCCGCACCATTATCAGAGCACAGCACGACTCAAGACGCTGCCAGTGTCCTGCAGTCAGGGAGGAGCCCGCAATCCATTTGGGTCCCATCAAAACGTCTTAAATCGATATCAGCTGTCCACTTCCATACTCGTCGATGAAATACGGAATCATGTCCCCCTATACAGCTGGCCACGGGAACCAAGACTCCCCGATCACGACTGGGTCCTCTGCCAGACCCTCTATCGATGACCAAATAGCATCTATAATGATGAGGCTTAGTGAGATAGAGCGACGCTTGGACATTTCCCAGGATTCGACGGCTCCGAGATCAAGCGTTTCTACCTTATCGCCAGCCCATACCGCCACTACACGAACCCTGCTCGTCCCTGCTGCGCAAGGCAGATTCCGACTCTTTGACAGCTTGGCCAGTGAAATAGAAGTGGACTCGGGGGACACTGCTGTCTTTGGTGACTGCTATGAAACCGAACATGATGTGATGGAATCCCTCTCCCTACGCCGCGACCTCCGTAACCCTGGGAACCCACCCTTTGGACTGTGGTGGACTTACACCGTTGAAGAGACATTGCTCTTGCCGATCCTCGATTTCAAGGGAAACGTGAACCTCAGTCTAGATGTCGTTATGCTTGGCGCTCCGGGAGGAGATGATTCCGACAGCGAGGATGCTGCTGCTGATGGTGACGATGATGGTGATGACATGGCTAGTCAGGACTTCATGGCAAGCAACAACAGACGCGTGGGAACATATGCTTCAATCGACAGCGTCCAAAATCCCACCAGAGGCGAGTTTCGAGGTCTGGATGATGGCAGTGTGATTCCAGAGTTGATTGATAGCTTTCTCAAGAACGTCCACGTCAAATACCTTTTTCTTGAAGCTACTCAGCTACGGACCCAAGCAGCCAATGCCATTGAGAACGGGATTGGCTGGGATACAGCATCATGCAAAGTTGTAAGTCTACTGTCACGCGACTTCTTATCCTATCTTGTCAGTAAGAAGACCATTGATAACGCCTACGAAAGCTCCTTGCTTGTGCCCTTGGTGCGATATCATCTCCCTGGGACAGCGATACTATCTATGACTACACCACCAGAGAGCCGTCGGCGGAACGGTTTGCGGTTGCGCAAGAATACTTCTTGGCAGCGCAGAAGCGTTTAGGCCCCCTATACGCCTCTTCGTCTCTGGAAGCAGCGCGTTGCCTGTTTATGGCAGGCATGTACTACATGTATGTGCTACAGCCGTTGCCTGGCTGGCGGCTCTTCAATGCTGCCTCCGTTGCGTGTAGAGCGTATATCTCAAGGAATGTAGGAAGGAAGGACATGCGACAACCGCATAACAGTTCCCGAAGTATGGAGTCGCGACTTTATTGGAGCTCCTTTATGGCCGAAAGGTATGTCCAACTATACCAATAGGGTTGACGACTCACCCTGATCAAGAAATGGTTAAGAGCTGACAGGACGGTTGGACCATCAGGGAGGTAGCATGTGAATTTGGCATGGAGACGAGTGGCCTCAACGTGATCGCCTACTTGACATCTCTCCCGTCACCACCTAGTGGTCAGGTATACACCACAGGGCAAGCTGGAGAGGCATCTCAAGAAACTGCTCCCACCATTCAAGATGAAAGATCCTGGTACTTTTTCCTAACACACATTATGCTCCGGAAAGTGGAAGTACGCATCGACACCTATACCCAGGCTAAGCGACGAGAGGCATACCGTCGAGCTGGCGAGCCACCGGAAGATTTCTTTCGCGGCCTATATGAGGCAAATTCTGAGTTTGATTACCAGCTCATCCGCTATTACGAGTCACTGCCACCGAGTCTGCGATTCTCCCTCGACGATACAACCCCGTGCGCCGACGAGCTCTGCCATTACCTTAAGTGGCGGGTACATGACGTCCGACACGATATATGCGAGCCCTCTTTCTACGCCTTGCTTAACTATGACGTTTCTCACTGGTCCAGCAAGCTTGTGGACGGGCTCATTACGCACGCCAACAATATGCTTAGGCTGGATATAGCGCTCCTCTGGGCTGCCGGCTCCACTCATCGAGCTGCCAATACTTGGCTGGCTTTGCGCAAAGGCGTCAGAGCTGGCCTTATACTCATCGCGGCACGGAGGCTCAAGGCGCAGGCTCGGCGGGAGCTTATGGGACTTCAGGTTCCGGATGATGAGTCATGTCTAAGGGCAGCCCAGGCCCTGGTCAGAGGGCTGAAGCACTGGGCATCGGAGTCCAGAGACTGCTTGAGCAATCTGGACATGCTTCGGAACTTGCACTCCGACTTTAGAGACCAATGAGGATGGGTTTCGATTTCGAACAAATATATCACTACATGGCAATAAGCTGTGGTCCTTAGGAATAGCCGCCTCTTATACAGTCTCCATGACATGATGGACCAGCCCCTGCAATGAGTTCTAGCTTGGTTCATTCCTCTGCGCCTGATAATTCCGCAGAATATCCGCTGCTATCCCTGATTCTTCACTGCGCAGCCCATCGTGCGCCAGGAAGTTCACGGCCCGTTCGACCACGAGATCGATGTCATGGTCATCCCCAACACCATGCTGCACACGATTCGAAGCAACCAAGAGCAAAGCCAAGGTAAGGCAAGTTTGATGTTTCAGCCAACCGACGTCAGGGAGCTTGGGCGATGGCCTATTCAAAACATTCCCTAAACACAGGTGTATACGCCTCAGAAGCAACGCACGGTGCTGCGATACCATGGCTTGCAATTGACTTGTCACATGCGAGGTGAGTAGCTTCTCAAAGCTCCTGGGATCTTCTCCTTCTGTTGATGCCGTCGCCCATGCCTCTTCAATATGTCTCGAGTGTAGGACAAGATAAAGTGATGGCCTGAGAATCAGCTCTTTCGTCTCGTAGTATAGAGTTTGCATCTGTTGCTGCACCTCTCCCTGATGACTTTCGATATCTGAGTCTCTCTGTCCTGGGCTTGTGTCTGAGTCCTGGTCCACGCCAAGTCTTGAACGAAACCTCCACTCCTCGAGAGCTGTCAGCATTGATGATATGCTTCTCTGGAAGCCATGTAAGTCTGCAACGGAAGCTTCCGGGCGGAGCAACTGGAATTGGACGCAAGCGTGGCCTTGGATGCACAAGATATCCGTGCCATTTTGAGTAGCAACATGCGATAAGCCATCTTCGAGAGGCATCTGATCGGTGAGAGTGGTGGCGATGGGTAATTCGAAGGAGACGGGAGCGAATGGTATGTCAATTTCACATCGTAATCGACTGTGTGGATATAACGCGATAGAGTCAGCAAAAACTGCCCTTCGATTGGGGTTCGGCGCAGAAAGAACAGTAGTTGCTTACGACAGAAACATGATAGCTGCTATTCGGATCCGCTGATCCAGCACGTTGTCTATCTTCGTATTCGTTTCCTCAGCAGGGACGCCACTCGCTGTCTGTTCATCAAGTGAGAGCAAAGCGCCACTTATCATCTTCCATGCAGCAACAGGCTCTGAGTTGTAAACGAGGTATACCCTATAGATAAAATGGCAGGTCAGTATGGTAGAATGTCCCCAATCAAGGATGTCGCCGGATATAGGTGTATACGTACCCGGCAAGGAGCTGACATTGTGCAGAGAGGCGACCAGCAGTATTAATGGCCCAAGACAGTCTTTTCCTGGCCATGTTCCAGTATCTCAAGGATGCAGGTGTAATCTCCGTAGATGCTCCAGTAGTTCTTGATCGACTAGAAGCTGCAGACGATATATGCGAAGTACTACGGGGTTGAGAACGGCTGTCTTCAGTGTCAGACTGATAGATGCATCCCAAAGCAGCAATCAAAAAGACCAAGCACGCTTCCCCATTCCATGGTACACCGTATTCGTCCATACGACTCATTATGCGACGCACTTGCTCCATTTCAACCACAGGCATCATGGGTAGAATCCCCTTTGCAAAACATGAGGAAAGTCTGACAAGATCCGAAGTTTGGCAGCTAGCGCTCGTCAGGGCGTGGGTATCTGAGTTGTGACGACGAGATAAAGCTGCACGTGCACACTTTATCTGTTGAATGTGAGTGATGGGGCCTTGCGATCTGGAGAAGATTGGCCATGAAAGAATAGAAAGACTGCCGGTGATGGGAGTTGGACCCGGGAGAGAAACCTTGACGCTGCCATTGTTGCGACTCTCTGTAGGAGGGTCCGATATCCGCCGCCTTTTGTTGCGATGACAGACACTTGGGTCGGTAGCTATTTCTCCCTCTTCGAAGTTGTGATCCGTCTCGTGCAGTCTTTCAACAATGCTGGATGCATCGCTACCTCGATAGCGCTCTAGATTTATGTGCTGGGGTATGGACGAAGAGCGAGTGTTGCTACGATGTAGAGACTGCGCTAGGTTGTCGACTGCCTGCACAATTCTATTTCCCCATTCGTCGAGCGATGTTGACAGTCTACTTTTCGCAGGGTTGATATGTTAGAAAGCACTTCTTCCTACAATGAAGGAATGGAAACGGTCGACAGGTGTTTGTGAACATACAGTGAGGGAATCGGCTGGGCCACGACCAAGCCAGGAGCGTATTCGCATACGATGCCGGCTTTAGAGCAGTACAGACACGATGGTAGATCTCCGCTGCAACGCGTCTTGCGGTTCCTGCAAGCACGGCAGGCAATGGCAGTGCGCGACATGGCTCACTTGGGTTCAATATGCTTTGATGTCTTGGTGTACTATGACAAATCGAAAAGGCGTCGGCCTCAACCCGATACCAAGTTGGTCCTCTGGCTCAGGAATGCAGGTCGGCCTTGCCCCGAGGATTTCGGAATAAGGGAATGCCGAAAGACAAGCCATTCAAGGGCCTGGCCTGGCCAATCGGATGACTATCGGATTAGCATACTGCCACTTTTTCCCTGCCTGCGAAGGTTCGCGCCGAGAGGGCAACAAATGGGTCATTGTCTAGGTAAAGACTTCTCATTGGTCAGTTGCCTCAAGCCATGCTGCTAGAGCCTGTTCAAATTCCCATAGTCCTGCTAGTCTACTATTAGGCCCCCATAACGTTGATGACCTGCTGATATTGTAGGGTCCTAAGAAACCCCACTTCGCACTCGGGGAAGGGCCGAATAGGTACCGATTCAACGACGAGGCATCTCTCGCCTATTTAGCTCATGAACCATTGGATAGCGGGGTGGGTTGAAGTTGTACGGAACTATACGCAGCTTCTCATTTCCGTCTCCAGGTTTTACCCCAGGTTGCCCTGAACAAATATTCTGGGGTATGCATCACCGGATCTCGACGAGGCGTCAGGCAGGGGGACAGGCTGCACTCGGTTCTTCGGTCTAAGTTGTGGCGAATGGCGGTGGTCTAGATTCGATGTTTAACTTAATTTAGGGGGCCTCGATGGAAGCTGAGGCCGCGGGGTATCTATAAAGTAACGGTTGGTCTCTGCAACATCAGATATCTTCGATACTTAGTCTTCGCATGTCACGGTGCTCAACCTTCAACTCGCCTTCACAGTTTCATCAAACAGAACATAATCCAGCAATTCTTCCCAAACCCCGGAGCGGCATTTACGATGGCTAGCGCGGAAGAAAAGATTCCAGGCGCTGTGGCCGAGCACGCTGATATCACCATTGAGAAACATGAAACCGCTGGTCATGAGTCACCAGTCAAAGAAGCCTTCATGGTGGCTGCATCCAAGGGCCAAGGACTCTCGGGCTACGAGACATTGTCTCTCTGGGAGACTTGTAAGGCTTTCAAAGTTTGCACCGCTTATTGTTTCCTGGTAGCTTTCAGCGCCGCTACTGATGGCTATCAAATTGGGTACGTTTCATCTCCCGTTGGCGGTCATCTAGCCACCTAGTTGCAACATATGGTAGTAAATGGCTAATATCGTTTGATCAGAATAAACGGAAATATCATCGCCAATCCTGGCTTCGTTCGACAGTTTGCCACCAAAGTCAACGCCGACGGCGACCCCACGTTCGCCTCGCCTATCCTCAGTGCCTGGAGTGCCATCATGTCGGTTGGACAGATTATCGGAATGTCTACTCTGCCTTTTATTTCTGATTGCTTTGGTCGCAAGACGGCTATGTATAGCTACTGGCTTATCCTATGCATGAGTGTGCTTGCTGAGTCCCTTGCCCGGACCTGGCCGGTCTGGCTTATTGCTAAGCTGCTTGCTGGCATTGGAGTTGAATGCCTCCAGTCTACAGTCCCAACTTATATCGCTGAGACAGCTCCTGTGCGCATTCGAGGAGGTCTCCTCATTGCATATAGCTTCTGGTTCGCACTGGGCGCCTTCTTTGCGCCAGTGGCCCTTCAGGTGCTTTCCAAGGTTGATCCGGATGATTGGCGTACACCTATCTACACACAATGGTCTCAGATCGGCCTCATGCTAATCATTTATCTTATTGTTCCGGAAACCCCAGCCTGGTGCGCAACCCGTGGCTATACTGACCGTGCCAAGAAGTCGCTCCGTCGCCTGCACTGGGAAATCAGTGATTATGACATTGATCACCAATACGAGCTTCTTGTCATGGCCGTCAATCATGAGATGGAGGTCGCCAGGGAGGCCAAAAAAGAGAAATGGTACAATATCTTCAGGGGTACCGACGGCCGACGCACTCTCACAGCACTGTGGACGCTCATGACACAGCAATTTATTGGTCTCACTCTATTCTCAACTTTCGCTTCCTACTTCTTCCAGCAAGCTGGCATTAAAGACCCGTTTCAGGCTACTTGCATCACGTCAGCGATCAACATCCTCGCCAATATAACTATGATCCTTACCGTTGATCGCCTGGGTCGTCGCAACTACTCATGTGGTGGCTCGACATTGTTTTGGCTATCATGCGTGGCTATTGGCATCCTTGGTGTTGCACCTCGCGTCAAGGCCACGGATTACCTATTCCTCTTCTTTGCCTGTCTGTGGAGTGAGTAGATTCCAGCCCGACATACCGACATTGGCGCTTCTTGAAATCGGAATTCCTTGTCTAACATTCACTCTTTACAGATGTCGGCATAACAGCCAACGGAGCAACAGGATGGGGTTTTATTGGAGAAATATCGTCGCAACGTTTGCGATCATATACAGCCGGGTTCGGCGCGGCGTCTACCTGCGTCGCAGGCGTCATCATGAATGTTTTGACCCCATACATGGTCAACGCAAATGAATGGAACTGGGAGCTCAAGACAGCTTGGTTCTACGCTGGAATTGGTAAGTCACAGTGGTACTATTTTTGCGAACAAATCAGCAACTGTCGCGATCAAGGTTGACACGTTACTCTGCAGGCTTGCCGTTCGTGGTTGGTATGTGGCTGTTGATTCCCGAAACTAAAGGGTAAGTATTGTTACTTCTTCTATTTTTTGTCAAGCCCCAGCTAAGAATTTAGACGTTCTGCGGCGGAATTGGATGAGCTGTTTGAAAGCAAGGTCAAGCCCTGGAGGTTCCACAAGACACAGACGGCCACTCAGACTGCCCTGGAGGCTCACCAAGGAGGCTACAACAGTGTGTCGGTGTGAGTTTATTGGTGGCCTGCCTCCACGGAAACAATGTCATCGCTATGTGTTTAATCCTAAGTGGAGGTTTGGTGTACACTCACGGTTAGTTGGGCATTAATGTCTCTATTATGATCAAGTGATAATAGGAGTTCGCAATCACAGCCTAAGCTAAAGCAAGATAGCACCAATAACAGCGACCAGACCCGTGCCAACAACTCCGTGACCAGCAAGTCTCATGCCAGAGTTTGGTGCCGTCGTAGCCGACACGACAGGAGTCTCAGTTCCTGATGTCGCATCCGAAGTAGCGCTACCTGACGATGTCTCGGTGATGCCAGCAGTAGCAGCCACCACCACGGTGGTAGCCTCAGTGCTACCGCTGGACTCGGGTTCAGTAGCGGTCGTCTTGGTAGTTGTCTTTGCACTTGTCGTAGATGTAGACTCATCATCATCTGCACCAAATTCCTTGATATCCAAGACATAAGTCCCATTTCCACTGACGCCTTCCTGCTCAAAACTAGCCCAACTGGGCTTTCCATTTGTTCCTAGCGATACACAGGCCTCGCGGTACGCGTTGCTGGCGCAGATACTGTTTCCATCGCTGGTAACGCCGCCGCCAGCGTTGGTGCACGAAACGAATAGCTGAGTGACGAGCTTGGCGGTATTATCGAAGAATTCATGCTCAGAGTTGGAGCTCAGACAAGTACGACAGCCATCCATAGAGCCGTACCATCCATCGGGGTTGGGAATGCACACACAGTCGCGTGTTTCCTCCTTAGGCCATTTCAGCTTCTGGCACTTGAGCATAGCCTGGTAGATAGGCCAGCAGCCGCAGTCGTCGAGTTTGGAGGGGCTGTCGTCTGCTTCTTTGGTCTTGGACCAGCCGTTGGGCTCTGCGGAGGTGAAGCCAGAGATGGCGACGAGTGCGGCGAGGGTTGAGAAATGCATGGTGGAGTAAACGAATGACGATATTGTGAAACGAGTGACTGAATGGGAGTTTGCAGAGGCAAAGGGAATGCGAGATGATGGGCATCGTGAGATTTTAAAATGCGATCCTTCACCGGATAAATCTCGAAGTGACTAGCGCTGTCAGCTGTAATTTCCGGGTTTAGGCGCCAGCATCCATAAATCGCCCGGCTGCCTTCCGCGAGATCTTGGCGTGATGAATGGCACGATCTGTACTCCGTAAAAGAGGCTTAAAGCCGTTGAGCTTGTCTTTACGGGTCCGGGATGCTGTAATACTGCTTGTCAATCCGATAGCGCCTTCATCCGACCATACTACGTATAGTGGTTTAATATTGTCAAGAGACATCATGGCTGGAAAATGTCAATCGAGTGACTTCATGCATAAAGGGGATTTTCGCCAAGGAGAAGTCATTCCCCAGATGGAAATCCCCGAGACAAGGGGATAAGTGGATATCCACACCGTCTTTGGCGGGTTACTTACCCACTAACAGCAGAATGCGCAAAACAAACTGACTGAGGATATAAAGTACGTATCTTCGCTTAAAAGGATTGACCGTGATTGGCCACAATGCATCCGAAATCACAAGGATTCTAGCCTTGTGGATGCTCAATCGGTTACAACTTTTTCAAGGTGTGACTGTTGGCTTGGCAGTGACAGTCGCGGAAACAACGGCATCGTCTTTATTATTGCCAAGGTGATTGAACAGAACTAGCGTACTGAAAGGCTGCAGACAATTCAATTCTGGGCATTCTTGGGTAAGCTTGACATGGGTTTCGGACCTTGCTTAAGTGACCGCTACCTGACTTACCCTAAACTACTGTCAACGAGTCGATGAGCTTGGTCACTCGGTGGACAGTTTATTATATTCGTACAATTTAATATTTAAAAGCTGGTGCCATGGCCGTGTGTATTCTCAACAAATAATGTATTCTACGACACCCAGGGTGCCACCAGGCTCTACGCCATTCGATCTTGCTGCCTAAAACACGAAACTCTTCCCAATTTACTTCACATCGTTCTCCCCACTTTTGGTTCATCGAAGCAGCTCAACTCATGCAGACTGCATTAAGATACCCGCTCGTAACATCTCCTTCCAAGGTAAGATTTTCGCCCTGTCCAGCAATTACCTATAATATTAGTGATTCAATAAATCCTCAAGGGCTATTTTTCCTTTGCCAACCTCGTTAGCTTTCTAACAATTTTCTTTTTAAGAATGTCATGCTATTCAGTTTATCTCGTCGAATCCATAGGCATGACACGAAACCACCATGCAATCTTCATCAAGACCGGCGACAAAGAGGAGGGAACAATTTTTAACGTCACGGGGAATGCAATAAATGGGTTTGAGCTCGAAATAAGGGAGACCTCTCAAAGTCCCAGGTTGGAAGCAACCTTCGTGTCATGGGAAGAGATAGGATTGATCGCAAGCAACGATTTGCCTCGACTTGAGGAAATCTGTGAAGCAAATCCCCCGCCAGAGAAGCAGTATGATGGGCTCAAAAGGATCGACCCCGCGAAGCCTCTGCGACGATGCCAGGAATGGACTAGGGAAACAATTGAGCAGCTCCGAAAGCAAGGTGTCCTTTTGCAACGCAACTAGAAGCTTTGCTGTGGAAGATTAAATTTTCTAGAAGTTGACCTCAGCGTGATCTTGGCACTCTCAGCAAGCGATATAGTGTGGCTCTTGAGAGAAGTCATCCAGTGGCGTCAACAGACCATAATCATATAGTGGAGAGTAGCGCAGTTCTTCATATCGGAAGCAGGCAGCATATAGAAGCGGTCGTAGGCATATATATTGTAACGGGAACTTTCAGGTACGGTAATTAGTTTAACTATTATAAGACTTAGTAAGAACAACCCAAGTGCGACAGCCTAACTAAGAATAAGAACTGATGCCAGTACTGCTTTATAGTTTCTCCATATTCCCCTTCTTGTAGCTTCATCGACGGATACCTGCCAGGCCTCGAAGAAGAGCGGCCACAGGATCAACCTATGCAACAGAAGCAACTAGGTCTTGGGTGTCCGAGAACTGAACACCCTTGATAGTAGAGGTTTGACCGCTCGTAACGCTGTATGTCGCCTTGTTGGATAGAGGGATGTTCAGCGTACCAGTTGATACAAGAGCGTCGCCATAAGGTCGAAGGTCTCTTGCAAGCCCTTTGAAATCGGCAAGCAACATGTGATTGCTATCTGAAGGAGCAGTCGAATTGTCCGTCGTCTCCGAGTTCAAACCTCCACTCAGGATGCCACTCTCGTCAACAGTAAGGGTATACGTGTCAACAATGGTTTTATCAACCGCATTTCCGTTCCCTGCGGTCAAGCCTATTCTCATGTCGTAGCTGATTACTAAATGCTGTGTGATGACGATAGATGCACTGCCATTCGCGTTGGTGAACTGTATATCCATGTTGTAGGTTGTACCAAGCGTGAGCGAGCCCATGCTTTCGTTGCCCCCATCACGACTCTGATCGCTATAACTGTAGGATAATACTGTTTCGCCCGCCACCTCATTCAAATTCGGTTGACCGCCAGGATTAAAGTCGAAACTGGACCTACAGTTCATCATGCCGAAAACTTCGAACTGGCATTCCACCTGGAAGCATTGGGTTGGAACGTAGTTCTGCAGGCTTTGGGCGTAAAAGTCCCGCAAGTTGTCGCGATTGATGGTAAGAGTCCCATTTTGGTTGGTCCAGATCAAGGAAGTCGACATGATTTAAGTGAATATGACTGATAGAAGGACGGAAAGCTCGGGTTGTAAGTTGGAGCGAGTTCAAGTGGAATCTTCTTCAATCAAGGTTTGCGGTGACAGAGCTATGGAAATAGATAGGAAAAAGACCTATTATATATAGATAAGGATACTCCATCTCAATATCTAAACTAAGGAGCGTCCAAATATGGCCGCCTGTCTCACAAGAGAGGTCTAGATCGCAGGCCAGCCAGCCACTTTAGATATAGCTAAGAGTCTAGAATAATCTGTTCCCGAATAGTCTAGCCACAAGAACTAGCGTCCAAGAGAGTGCTGAAGTAAAGGGAATTGCATCTTCAATAATACATACGCAAGACTTTTTATAAAATAGATACTTCGTATGTCGGCAATCGCTAGCGATACGAGTTTATCTGATCAGTTCTTGACCCTCTTTGTAAATATAGAGCAGAACTTCAAGAACACACTATAGCACTAAGATCTGCTAGTGATGCATCTCGAAGCCACAAGCCAGTCGTTTGACCACTTTCCTGCAGTATAGACCAAGCTATTGCTGCAAGCTTCAATAGTCTAGAGCGCGGTTTTTCTTTACCTCAGATACAGAGTTCTAGCTTAACTTGGAAGAGATGTGCGCGCCCTGTCGAGTCAACGCTAAATAGCATGCTTCCCACGTGTCTAAGATGTCGTCGATTGAGCCGCCATATCCTCGTTTCTTCTCGAAATACATTGAGAAGGGATCAAGTCATGTTAGAACATTGTGCAACCCCCACGTTGACTGGATTATTCTCCTTATGGGGTAGTATCCAGTACCGATGTAACGAGAACGGGGCTTTAATGACGATCGGACCAGATTATTCGAAATATACGAATACCGATTCTGACAGCTTGGAAGGATGATGGGGCAGTGTGCTGATCTTTCAGGCGGTTCTGCGATCAGCATGAAAGGAAGCGGGTCGATTACTTGTTATAGTAATTCTTTCGAGCGGTGTATGTAAGTTGGATCTGAACCCTAGATATCGTGATAACTTCCAAGACGCTCAGGTCTCGGTATGCTTAATTTGGCTTACCAGAACATTTAATACAACCCTGAAGGAGGATGGCTCTGTTGAGAGAAAAACTATAAGGCGGGCTGAGCTCCCCCTCTTCTGGCTTGATATCGACAAGCATTCACACACAACTCCATTCAGCAAGTCTCCAAACAAACAGACTCAATCCACCATGTCTTTTAAAGCCCTCCTTCTCACTGCTGCAATGGCCAGCTCCGCCCTCGCCGCCAACAACCTCAACTTCATCTACTCCCGCGGCGACTTCGCAACTGGCGGCCCAGGCGGCACCCAGACCGGCCACGACAGCGGCCTGACCATCACCGACAACACGGGCAAGGAGCTCTACAGCGAGTCCTACCCCGGCAACGCATCTCCCTGCGCCAATCCCAATATGGAGCTCAAGATCAAGTCGTCTTGCTGGGAGGGAGAGTTCTCCTTCAACTGTGCTGCCAGCGCCTTTGGAAGAATTAATGGCTGTGAAGTCAAGGCTGGGGACAACAAGTTTCCGGGAAAGGTTGACTCTGATGAGAATTTCACGGGGATTTCGGTTTCGGTTCAGGATGTTTGTGGTGGTGGATTTGCGACTGGGGGGGATTGTGGGGAGGGAGCTACTTTTGAGATTGCGTCTCACAACCCTTGAGGGCAGACGTGCTCACGACTAGGTTCTAGTGTCCAGGAACTATTTGACTTCTTATAGAGTAAAGTGAATAGACGTGGCAAGCGGATACACATAAAGTCACAGGAAAGGAAGTGCTTGGTCACGCGATAAGATCAATAAGGGTAAACGATGCCCATTGCTGGAATAGATTTCGTTACAGTATATGCTCTCCTAGGCCCCTATGACACAGGTTTCGATTACTTTCCGCTAAGACTTTGCATCCATGCCTTCCATTTCTCGTTCCATGTTTCTCTCCAAAGCATCCCAAGCTGCATGCGGTAAGTTCCCATGGATACTCCAGCCACCTCGAGCATCATCAATGACTCTTATCACAATCGGCTCCATAGTTAACTGCACTGGCCTCTCTACTGACACTCCCTCTCCAAAATTCGGATTCGAGAGTCCGAGATTCACGAAAGACGTGATGAGGCATCGCTGATTGCCGAGCTTCACTTTCGGAATGGCAATGCGGCCTGCGTTACCGCAATTCATCCTGAAACCCATGAATGTAGAGACGTAGTCTGGATCTTTGAACTTCTCTACAGAACGGCGAGTTGTCAGCGCAAGATCTTCAAGTGACGCCTTCTGAAGTGCACCAGATGAAACACTCGGCATGACGGCCAGACCTAGAACGTTGCCGGATACATTGGGCGAGATGAGATGATGCTTTCCACGCAGATTCACAGCTCGAGATAAGGTCGTAGCTGTTCCTGGCTGATAGATCCCGCATGTCGCCTATCATCTTGTTAGCCTGTTCACGTCGTGAAGCACTGAATCTAGCGGATGATTACCCTACCTTGTAAAACCAGCTGGCAACGATGTCATTTCGTGAGAGTACTACTCCTGGGCCAGTGTTTGACCTTACCCGCGCAACCAGTCCCGCAACAAGCTTTGGGGGCAAGTAAGCCGTTCCAAATGTGCGCGGATAACGAAGACTGTAAATTTTAGAGGCCAGCTTCAACTTCAACCCACCCCAAAGGGTGACAGCTGCCCACCCCGGAAAGGAGGAGGGAGAATTTGCCTCAAGAGTACTGGTCAACTCATCCAAGTTGGGACTGTCCTTTAGTCCCTCAATCTCCAATCTATGGTTATTTAGATCGTGCGTGGAAACAGTAACATCCTTCGCGAGAAGGCTTTCCCACTCGGCAACCATCAGTTTCAGGGCTGGTGCATCGAGTACGACATGCTGCCATGCGACGCACATCAAAGTCAGGTCTTTGGCTATCACGAAATGAAGATGCATCAACCGCTCATTCTGGGTTACACACTGGTGCGCTGTTTTCGTGAAGGCCGCTAGAGGCTCTAAACAGGGGACCTTGCGAGGGTCGAATCGTTTAACAGAAGGAGACGCTGATCTAGGAGAAATGTAGTTGGGAAGAATGTCATGCAGGGCTCGATCTGGTGCATTGAACGTAGTGACCCTAAAGGGTTCAGACTGTTCCTGCGACGCTTCGGGGATATCAATTTCGAACTTTAGCCGGAGAGTATCAGCGCCTGAGAAAAGTGCACATATAAACATGAAATAGATATCAAGACTTGGGGAGAATTCTTACACGTTTGTCTCTCCATGCCAAGCGCCCGTTCAGCCACGGAGCTTTACGAAGAACTGATAATTTGAGAGCGTTGCTCATCCGTTCGACATTCACATCTCCCCTGAGCGCCCACCCGAGAATCGGCGTCATGTTCTGATAAAGCTAGCAGTCACTTAGAATCTACTACTGAGAAAGTTTGAATGGCTCCATAAGTAGACGTACCGGCTCGCAGTCCCATACGGTCAAAGGGTGTGTATTCTTTTGGCTAGCAGTTGTTTGTCCATAGTACCTCCTGCTGTGGTGACAACGACTTTGAACTCTGTCAGAATTTCTCACCCTTGAGGGTTTCACTTCGGAAGCCTGATGTATACTTATTTCCAGGCTAGTCAAGTACCGTTCTTGTGCTGTTTTGATTGTTTTCAGAGTAGATGCGCGGTAGCGTGGTTTGAGAAGTAAGAACAACATGATCAAGTCATACAAATTTGACGATTATTCGCTGAATAACTTATTTCTTATAGCACTGCAGACCGTGCTCTAAAACGAGTGGTATTTACTTTAAGAGACTAGGAAGAAAGAAAAGAAAAGGCAATAGAGAATAGGGTCATCAGAGAGGGGAGAAGAGATAAGCAAAACAGCATCCTAAAGCACTTAGCCTATTGACCACCAGCTTGTGGTAAAGAGATAAGAATTTCAGAAGAGGGTGGACAATATCTAGCTACTTGAGATCAAAATCAGATGTCATTGGTTCGTTAACGTCGATTTGTAATATTTATGTCAATATGTCAGCATTACAAAGTCTTACGTTGAGGTACGCAAGCATTGATTGTGGGGCCAACGTCGCGATTCATTTCTCACCCCGACAGTTAAACAGCATATAGGAAAGATTCAAGACTGTAACATTTACAGAGCAAAGGCCACGGCCTGAACTGATCAACAGAATTTATCGTATATATCAGCGTTGCGAAAAGACCAGACTCTCACGCTAATATATTGATTCGTTGACCAAATGCATCGTTAAGATCCAGCCATTGATCGCACTTGGCACCCGCATAAAAGTAGGCCACTGCGTCCACCTCACTTCCCACAATTAGTTTGTTGACCCAGAGTGCTCATTGAGTATAGAAATCGTCCCCGCTGGCGGTAGTCCAGCAGATCTTCTAGCATACATGGTTAATAATCCTTCCATTTCTCCTAGCTAGTAGAGTCTGCAAGAAGGGAATCTTCAGCTTAAGTATACCGTCATTACTAAAATGTACGGGGCTTTTAAAACTCTTATATCAACCGCGATCTAGAGACTGGGAGTTCTTTTATTGTATATGCTTTTATTGCTAACCCTAAAGATTTACACATTTTCAGTATTTGCAGGCAATAATACTCCGCTTTTGATCAGGCTGAGTATTCTGAAATAGCACAAGAGAGGTTACCCAACCACTTGTCAACCTGGATAGCGAACAGGGAGGGATGATAGGGTATGTGGCATATAAACCCAACGAATGGGTAACATAGCAGGGGTAGGCCAGAAGAAATATTCACGAGGATAACGTTAGGGCTAGTCTGATATGTTTTCTAATTTAGGATCAAATAATTAAATAAACTGAATATCTACTGGAAAGAAAAAGATCCTTATGTTATGGCATAGCCGGACTAAACAAATTGCGCATGGACACTGATCTTATATACAGGATCGGAACAGAAATCACCAGAAAGAGTATATCCTGGCTGCACCAATACCCAACTACCACTGCATGTCCAGAAATCCGCAATCCCACCACCTGGCCAGTAGCAAACCAACTTATTTAACTGGTCCTCGGCGATGCTGCAGACAACCACCTCTTGTGCGTCGGTGTCGATAAGAGCCTCAGGAATGATCTGTAGGTAAGAGGAAGAAAAAGCACCCTTCAAGGTAGTGGAGATCATGGATTCGCCGGGGGAATCAGAGGGTCCGCTGACAACCGTGACTGCGCCTGTTGCTGGATCGATCTTGAAGGTTGGGGCGAGTGCGGAGCTCGGAGTGAATCTCATATAGTAGGAGTTTAGGACCGGCTCGAGCTTGCAGTAGCCGATGCCTCCGTTGAGACTTGGGTCTTGGCTGTCGTAGGTGAAGAGTCGAAAGGTTGGTTCGGGTGCAGGGGCGGCGGTAGTTGTCGCAGCGGAGGATGTCGTGGCCTCAACGGTTGTAGTAGTTGTGTCTAACGCCGCGCTGGTTGTTGTAGCCTCTGCAGTCGTTGTAGACTCGATGACCTCGCCGGATGTTGAAGTCACTTCAATGGTAGAAGATGCATCGTCAGACGACGCGGAAGTTGAAATGAGGGTAGCGAATGTAGTAGATGAGGCAAGCGTAGATGTCACATCCTCTGAAGAAGTCGAGACATCTGAAGACGACAGAGAAGGCTCAGCGGTCGAAGTTGTTTCGATGAAGGAGGAATCCGTGGCCGAAGACTGGACGCTAGAAGAGGTTCCGGTGCCCGATGAGGCGACCGACGAAGGGGACGGCTTGCATACGCTTGCTTCAACAGCCCCCAGTGAAAAGAGCGCGAGGGCGCCAATCAATTTAGCAGACACCATAGTAACGAGAGACTGAAATGAAGGAGTGACGATACGTAAAGAACCAGAAACAAAAAATAATGGCGAGATCATTTATTTTTAAATGTGCACTCCCCTTTTACCTGTTGGCTCAAGATTTCATGCCATGAATTCGAGGTCTGTGTGTTTACAGTGTCCCAAGTCAGTTAGCTTACCTCGCTTGCCAACGCTCAGCTGTAAGACAACCAATATTGTATTGAAAGTATTGGCTTGGCGAGGCGCTACAGTCAATAGCGTCGCCTAAATTTATAGAGGCTATTGTCGATCAGGGCTGGCTGCCATCACCCAAGCATGCGCAAAGAGGCGAATTTTCTGTAAGGTTTGGATAGACATGAAAAAAGTGGTCGTTCTAGAGACATTGACTCGAAATAGATAGATCACGCGACGATAGTTGATGTATGTCTATATTGCAAGTGAAATAGTATAGCAGATGTTTGCTTCAAGACCAGGGTTCATTCACACAGCCATCCTGACTCAGAGGCATGTTTGCTTTGGCTTGTTGGTCCATTCAGGGAATTGGTGGCTGAGGCCCAGAGCCGGGAACACCGATAAGACTTGAAATAAAATAAGCAATGGTCTGTTTGTCGATAAGAACGATAAAAAATCTAGGAATAAATAATGAATTCAGTTGAAGCTCTATAAAAAGAAAGCTTCTCAAGCGCTTATCCCGGCAGTCTTGGTCGATGTCCGCGACACAAGTATTTCTATTGCAACGACAGGGATCCCTGCGTTTGTCCAGGTTGACGGGAGCCAATTGCTGAGCATGGTAAGCGAAGTTTGGCGAGGATGCTAAAACCCGATGTCGCCAGCTTTTTGTACTTTTTTGCGTTTATTTGCCGCGACAAGGAATTTGCTTACATTATTCCGACTGCTCCCCATGTCGGCGCAGTCTGGATTGATCCAGTCTCCGTGACCGGCCTCCCAAATCTACCGTCCCCACATCCTCTCGGAAGACCCGCGGGGTAGCGGGCGAGGTATATCCGAGCTGCCGTTAAATGTGTATAACTAACCTCACCTCAAACAACACTCGACCAGAATAATTCTCCAACCAAAATATCATCAAAATGTCGACAAGAAAAGGTCCATTCCGACTCGTCACCGTTAACACAGCGCCGGAGCGCGCAAAGCGCCTCATCGGACGCTTGATCACCGAGCTGCAAGATGACTACGAGATCATCTACGTTGATAACTGTTCGAGTAAGTTTGTCAACGAGGCAATATGAGCAAGTTATTAATTCAATTCAGGCATCGATGAGGTTGTTCCGAAAGTAACAGAGCATAAGCCGAATGTATTGGTGCGTGAAATATAACTCCCAAAGCTCATGTGATGAGTCTAACTTTGTTTCGCAGTTCTCGGCTTCTATGTGGTCTGCGGAAGAGGCCGAGCAGATTCACTCGTTGGCAAAGTCTATTGTGCCGGATATTAAGCTTCATGCTATTCCTACGGGTCTGCAGGTTGAGAGGGGACCGGACGCTATTGTTGAGTACCTCGTTGAGAAGGTCCCTCCTCTGCTTGATAGCTAGATCAGAAGGTCAGGCAGATATCGTTAAACACATTGGTTACTAGACATATTTGGTGTGTGTGTGCTCGATCTATCATCTTGTGTACTGAATCTACTTTGCATATCAGCGTGAATGTGGCTGCCTAGCTGATGGCTCACATCACGCGCCTCACACACGAATGTGGCTGCCTACCATTCCCCATGAACTCATCCACGTCCCTCCAAGCTTCTCCCCCACACATGACCAACTCTAGACCGCCCCGTGTGAAGCATTATATTCTAAAAGCTCTGTATTACTAGCACAATCAAAACCAGAGTGGTGTAGTAGGTACTGCCCTCTACCGGATTGCAAGATCCGAACCCAAAATCCTGGCGTCCACCTGTTCAACTCCCTCCCTCTAATCACAAAAAGAGCAGAGACAACAGCATCCCTCCGGTGGAAGAGCAGAGACAAACAGCAGTCCAATGCCCTATTACCCCTCTGAAAGAGCAGTGATAACAGCGTCTCTCACCACTAAAAGAGCAGAGATAACGGCAATTAAGACTCTACCATGGGAAAAGCTTCCCAGTCAACCTACTACACCACTCTTCATTTTTTGCTATTTAAATGTAATAACACATATATCTTTTTGCCTTATACTGTCCATGATCTATAGTTGCCTGCTCGTTCTTGAAGTGAGCAACCAAAGCTCGATGCATATCAGTCTCAGCTGCCAGGGGCCCACTGGATTGCCATATCTCCAAGATGAAGTGCTCAGACAAATGCAGTACCGAGTTCTGCGTGCTTACATGGGCAATTAGCCATATGTATCAACTGAGACTAATGTATTCAGCTCACACCTTGGACATGTTGCCACGCTAATGCAATACAGAAATGGTTCAAGGAATGGTAATGGATTTTCTGACACCTGTTGTGTGGTGGTGTCTCCATGAACATTGTGTTCCATTTTTGACCTTCGTAGCACAGCCGCTCTGTAGCCTAAAGGCTCGTCGACAGAGCTGGCTGGTCGCGTGCCCCTGAGTGGCTGAACTGACTCATCCATCTCAAACAAACTTTGACAACATCCCCAGGCACGTGCCCACCTCACAGATGACCAACACTGAGCACGAAACCAACCCTTATGTACCAAAAACTCTGTATTAACAGCACAATCAAATCACGAGTGGTGTAGTGGGCACGACCAACAAACCGCGAGCCTCGAGTTCCCGAACTCAAAAAGCGAGAGTCCATCGCTACAGTTCCCGACCACGACAGACGACCACTGCGGGAAAGAACAGGATAACTGTGATATCTTTCCCGCAATACCACGATACATTCACTATAGAAAAAATAGAGATAATAGTAATCAGAAAGAACAGTGATAACAGTATTAAATGAAAAAAAAAGGAATGAAAAAAAAGGAGACTATATAAAAGAGCACGAAACTACAGCACACGAGAAATAACAAAAAAGCCCACTACACCACTCATCTTTTTTTGCAACTTTTGTATCATAAATGAGATTTGTACTTTTATAAGTATCTATCATACATTGTCTAGCTACTCGTTCTCAAAGGTGTTGACCAATGTCCCGATATGTGGCAGGATCTCAACTCTGAACTCATCACCATGGGATAAGGTCTCTTTGGGGTTCCTACCCATGCCTACGCCGGCCGGTGTACCAGTGATGATGACGGTACCTGCAAGGAGGGTTGTTCCTTGTGATAAAAAGCTGACCAGTTTGGGAACGCTGAAGATAAGATCGCTGGCCAATGTTAGTTGATAAACTCTTGTAAGAGGGGGAAATGGCGGAACATACTCCAATGAACAGTCTTGCATGACCTTACCATTCTTCAGACCGCGGATATGAAGTTTAGAAGGATCTGGAATCTCCGAGGTCGACACCAAAGTTGGCCCTATCGCTGATTAGCTTTTTATCGCCACATCCAGGCACCAGGCATTACCGATAGGACAAGCTCCATCAAAGCCCTTGGAGAAACACCACTGCGACTGGTTCAGCTGAGAGACTCGGCTTGAGACGTCATTTGCGGCTGTAAAGCCTAGGACGTAGTCCATGGCGTTCTCTTCAGACACATTCTTGGCTGGTTTGCCAATGACAACCGCCAGCTCAGACTCGAAATCACCGCTACCGTCGTTTTGAGTGATTTTGGGGAGGAGAGTAGGAGCTGGCCATGGGTCACCAAGTGCTGTGTTGGGCTTACTGGAACATCCGTTAGTATGTTGTTTGTGGAGAGCTGGTGACAGACATACAGGAACAGCGTGGGGATCGTAGGGATATCCATCTTGACCTCCTTCGCATGCTGAACGTACTGCAGACAATCAGTCTCAGTCTCTATCACTTCCTCAGATAAGTTCACTTACGTTCAGTCCGATACATCGGATAGTGCCGACCTCCTCCTGCGCCAAAGGCGACAAGAGTCGTTCGACGGATTCCGTGCGGTCTGTTCGGGAACCAGGCGACAAGACAGACCGTCCTGAAAAGACATTGACAGCGATATCTTTACCTTCACGAGATGCCAAGCCGACGTCTAAAGAGGTTTGCACAGGCTCTCCGATCAAGATGCTTGAGGGCGCTGATTTAGGAACGAAGCGCACAAGGCCTGTCTCTTTGTTAGTACCCAGCAGCACTGGTATTTGGTAGGGATCCACTTACGCTTGAATGCAGAACAGGCCATCGTGAATACTCTACTATCTCTTGATTCTTAACTGGATGTGCACTTTTTGATATCACTTTGTACTCGCAATATTATTTACTATGGCAAACGAAGTCGCCCGCCAACTCCGCTATTATCTGCCGACCTCCCCTCCTGTATCGGACCCCGGATATCCCGCTCACCCACTTCCAACCCCGCATTTGGTGATGCAACGGAAAACCCGCACACCAATCAAGAACCACCAGTCGTCGTAAGAAGGACGGATATTAGAAGCCAGAAACGTATGATACATCCGTTGTATTCTGAGGGGATCGCGTTGTTACAAATTGACCCAGACTTTACTCCAGCTTTGTATGCACACCCGCACACTGGATTTTGTTGTCACGAACGCTATCATCAATCATGACTTCTCAATCGGGCTCTGATGGGGCTTTTCGCCAGTATCTTCCTGACCTGAACCAGCCGCGCTTTCAGAATATGAAGAAGCAGGATTCTTATGAATATGCTGATATTTTTAAGAGAGAGGGTCAACCGCCTTGGCTTCATGGACTGTACTTGCACTGGCGTGACTTGTTCCAAGAGCCCTACAAGGGCATCACAAATGACGGTACGATCTTTTCTGAATTGATGGAATTGTCATGGATGTCGACTAACGAACTGCAGGCGTTGTGAGGAACGGCCTGTTTGAGCTGCAAGATGACGGTATACCCATCGACACCATCGTAGAGGCCGCGAATAACCTCTGCGCCAATCTGAGCCACGGCCAAAAGCTCAAAACATGCTATCATATCGACAGCCCTGAATGGCGCTCATGGTCAAACCCCGAATTTCTCCTCAGCGACAAAGGCATCCGTCTCGATGAACTCTCGAACGACCTGAGGTCAAAAACACTTAAAGTTCTGGAACTCACGCTCTCGCCAGAAGGTTACCAAAAAGCCCTTGGAGCCATGCGCGTCAATCACTTCCTAGGTGAGCTCGTTGAGACACCTGCCATCATGAACGAATTCTCCTACAATTTCGTGCTTTTCGGTGAACCATCGACATCTCGGCCTTGGGGATATTCATTCTATGGGCATCATCTATGTCTGAACATTTTCCTGTACAAGACCCAGATTGTGGTGTCGCCATGGTTCACGGGCGCGGAGCCTAATCTCATTGATGAGGGACCTTACAAGGGTACACGAATTTTGGATAGAGAGGAAGCCCTTGGATTGCGTTTGATGCAGAGTCTTTCACCAGAGAAGCAAAAGGCATCGCAAGTATATAAACTTATGAAGGACCCCGCTATGCCTCATGGACGGTGGAATCATGATGATCAGCGCCATCTCTGCGGTGCTTATCGCGATAACAGAATCGTTCCATACGAAGGAATTCTCGTCTCGCATATGTCAGCCGAACAGCAGGATCACATCCTCGGCATCGCAAATGAATTCTTCCTTTACTTACCCGACAAAGCGAGGAAGCTGCGCTTGGAACTGCTGAAGAAGTGGTTCCATGAGACATACTGGTGCTGGATCGGGGGGTATGGAGATAATGATCCGTTTTACTATCGGATCCAGAGCCCGGTGGTGATCTTTGAGTTTGATCACCATTCTGGTGTTTTCCTGAATAATGAGGAACCTGCCAAGTTCCATATTCATACGCTTATGAGGACACCTAATGGAGGGGATTATGGTATGGCGTTGAGGCCTTTGATACCGGGGATTAAGCAGGAGTTTCTTTGGGAGGGGTAGTCATCGAAGTCGGAATGTCTCAGAAGTATAGTTGCTAAATCTCATGAGAGTCGGAAGGTTGAGCGTGGCGTGTTTGGGCGAGCTGAGACTGGGGAATGCGACCTGATTTTGAGACAGGCAGTATGCAGCGGTAGGCATTTGTATGCGTAGTATAATCTACTGTGGCTATTCGAACAATGAACATGCTGTTGAGCGGGGTCTGCAATTGTGGCAAGCTGAGGCGTGCCGTCATGCAGTGAGATTTCGGCAGCGTCCGAGCGTAGATACTACCATGCGTGTGTTTTAGTAATAGGGCTGGACTGGCGCCAGCTGAGGGGAGTTTAATGACCAATTGCAGAGGAGCGGCATCTGTGTTGTTGAACTATCGTCCCCATATCGCAGATATTGGAAGGCCTCACTTTTGTTGCCATTGGTAAATCAAGCCTCTCATTTGACAGGCTTCAATGTCGACCTTCACCGATATTCCACCGTACTTCCAGATGGATAGCTGAAATCCTCTGGAGGGGAATAATCAACGCCGTGCCGCTGGATCACGAAGATGCAGCTACAGCATCTACATGGATGGAAAATGTATAAAGCTCAGCCGTCGTTCTCTGATTATTGATGAACAAACAATTCTCATCACATCAACAAGACACTACTTCAATCAATCACCCAAAGAACCATCAACATGTCCATGGTCAACGCCCACGATCTCGAAGGCAAGACCGTAGCCTTTGTCAACTTCGCAACCGGCACTGCCATCGATCTCAAAGATGGTACGCCCCTCTTCACACTCAACTTCTCCTTCTAACCTAAAACTAGGCTTCACCAACCCTCCCGACGGCACTCCCTGCATCGGATGGCAAGCCCATCTGAACGAGAACCAGCAGTGGAAGTGCGTCAAGTACCAGCATGGTCCTGATGATCAGCCCCAGTTCAGACTTCAGAATATCAGGGCTTCTGGACGTAAGATCCCTATACTAGCATATATGAAGACGCGGTACTGAATATTGAATAGGAGCTATGGATCTGTACAATGGAGGTACATCGGATAGTACCCAGATTGTTGGCTGGCAGTATAGCGGTTTCGGCGGGCATCAGCTTTGGTGCATTCGTCCTGTCGGATACTTCCCTGCTCATGGAACCATTGTCAAGTATGTCAATCTAATAGAAGAGTCTCAACATACTAACGAAAGGTGCAGGATTGAGAACATCCCGGCTGGAACCTTTGTTACCCTCCAAGGCGGTAGCGCTCAGTACGGGTGAGTAATTCTTTCTGTGTGAAAGCTAGAAAACATTACTGATGATAAGGCCTTCAAGTACTCGCATTGTCGGATCGCACGGATCCCTCAATGATCTCCGTACCGACCAGCTTTGGATTCTGAAGCTGATTTAAGGATGAGCATCACATTACGTGACAGCACGAAGAAAGGGTCTCGAGGACGCAAAAGCGATGAAGTTTTGTCATACTGATCAGGGACGCTTAAACTGTCCAGGAATCATGTAGTCAGTGAAATGGATAACATCGGACTCTTTCAGACCTAAGGATACGCTGCCCATAGATTGAAGACTGTTGAGTTCACCAGCTGAAAGCATCAACCTCTAACTCAAATGTTGCCCCGCAAGTCCTTCCAAGATTCACCACAGCTGCACGAGTATCATCGCAAAGACCAGCTGGACCGCAAACAACAACCCCGATGCTCTTCCAACCTGCCTCGACCTCCTGATGTAGAAGCGCCTGAACATCCAACCGTTCAGCAACCAACACCACCTTATCTACCAGCTCGTTTAGCGCTGGCTCGAGATCTTCCAAAATTGGTCTCGACGACTCCTTCAGACTCCACGCCAACTTAACGTTCACATGTGCTCGAGTCCAGGAGAGCAAACCAGTTATACCGATGCCTCCGCCGATGAGGAGTACTCTGTCGCACTTGAGCACATCACGACTGAGATTACCGCGATAAGGCCCCTCAAGCAGCACAGGAAGGCTTGCGTGTTTTCGCAATAGCCTAGTTGTGCCATTGTGCTTTTTGATGTAGAGGGAGATGCTATCGGTGCCTGTAAAGCTCTGTGTTATGGCAACTTGGGGGATCTTTTGGCTCATCTCGACGTCGCCAGAATGCGACGATTCTGCTGCAGATGTCCCCTGTAGCAAGGCAGTGTTGGTTATTGAGAAAGGATGATTCTGCCACGGGAGAAAGGGCTGCAGTGTAGGGAAGTAGATGTAGGCATGATGACCAGGAGTGGATAGCCATCTCACACCAGAGATATCCAAGCGGACGATCTCATCAGATAGCTCGACGACACTAGCTCGGCAAACGCCATTCTTGGCAACACGTAGTACGCGAAAGAGACGATCAAAGAACCACACGGCGCAGACCATGTAGATCCACAGCTCGTATACTCCAGAGAATGGCTTCCAGAAGTAGACATGATACCAACATCCAATTATGACGAAGGCGGCGAGGAGTATATGCAGGACGAGAAACACTTCATATGAAGCGCGACGAAACCATAGAATGCTCTGCACGAGAAGGAGTACTAGACATAGTGTTCCAACGATGCCCCAGATCCAATAAGGCTTGTGTACATCTGTATAGTAAGTCCCAAGGCTGACGTAGGCGGCAAGAAGGGTGATGGAGTGAACGATTGCATGAAGCGCACAGAGACGAGCGACCCAGCGATGAAGTACCAGAAAAGTCGAGAAAGGCCAGTCGGTGATCCACAAGAGTATATTGTTACGCGAAGAGAACAGCACAGTGAGTGGTAGCAAGGCAAACGAGATGTGGCCTGTTCGATAGCCGACGTATGCCAGTAGCTCAGCTGACTTGGTAAAGCCCCAGGGATGAGGGTATGGGAAGTTCTTATACGACACAGCGCCGAGGATGATATTGAGGATGACAAACATGGCGATCCAAAGCCCTTGGCCGATCGTTGGCACGTTGCCGAGGAGGTAAGGAAGAGGGCGAATGTTGTAGCTGCGAAAGGTTGATGGGTAGATGAGATATGGTCTGATCTTATCTATGGCTCGGTTCATGAAGGGTAGGTAGGCTAGAGCCGAGAAGAAGACTGGTGTTGCTACACCAATTGAGATCAACACGATGCTAAACGTTAGTCGTTAGTCAACGTCATAGAGGGGTGTTCGTCGGCGAGGCTTACACGTAGGTGGATTGAACAGCCTCTTCCCAGTCGAAAAAGACGTTAAAGTCATACTGGTACTGATAATCAGCATCTGCTATCAGCGCCGTATAGTTCAACGTATCACCCGCAATGTAAATCCTTTTAAGAGGCACCGTGACATTCACAATTGCAGCACCATACGTCCATTCAGCAGACACAGTCTTGTCCCCAGTAGCTTGATCAGCCCAGTAAGCTTCAAGCTTAGCAGCCGAAATATCTGCGCATCGAGTGCTGAGGCAATATGCGAGAGTGCGCAAAAAGTCGCGGTTAGTCGCGATGCATGGCGCCATTGGCGAGCCACCGTGTGAATGTTCGCTCGAACCTGTGCTGTGGTGATCCATTGATGGGCATTCGAGAGGTGCATTGCCGATCACGCCGCGACAGGCGTAGGCGCAGGGAGGATCGTACCATGACTGGCCGTAGCCCATAAGACCTGTCTTGTAGGCATTAGTACAGCTCGCAAGCAGCGAGAACAGAGCTAAAGGAAGAATTCTCATCTTTCTAGCTGTATTTAGTTTGAAGATGGAAGTGCAACTCGGAATTGAGAAACGTACGGCAAGTTAAGATTTATATAAGGCTGAACTGGAGTCGCATGCATGTTACCTACGCGAGGTGGGGTTTCACCAATTAATCCTTTACTATTAACAAAAGCAATAAAGCATTCAATGTCACCTAGGGATCGAAGGGTTCATGCGCAAATCAACTCATCTAGTCAAGCCATCTTCAGTGCCAAGATCCAGGATTGTGTTGGTGCCGGTTAAAATATGCGCAAACTTGCTCATGGGGTTGCCTCTATCTAAGCGCTAGACGAATTACATCGCAACGATTAGATGCATTGTAACATCGCAATCCCATTCGGTTGTTATCATTGTAGAATTTAAGCAGTACACGCTCAATGCAAGCTCCGATGCCACTGGGATAGCGAGTCAAGATTCTGGAGTCAAGTCGATGCCCACGTGATGGGTTCACATTTTCTCGATAACAGATGCGCCAGTAGAACAAGGCCACGGTGTAAAGTAGAATGGTCTGTGTTATACTTGGGGACTAAGTTCATTGCATATAGGTAGATCAGGCCCTTGATTTATTCCAAGAGACTGAGATAAGAAACCCAACATCATCCGTAAATGCACGAGGTACTTGATAAGCCTGGCGTTCTCCGTAGTTATGCGTAGATAGCTATATTGAAGTTGCTTGGGGCCAGTATCAGGCCAGCTTTAAGTCGTGTATCATTTCCCGTCCTGAACTTTACTAACTACCATAAACGAGAAAAGTCATTTTTCCTACAAGTCGGGATAGTCATCATCCGTTTCAACATTCTCATTCAAAGCCTCAAAAACATCGTCGACAGAAATGTCACCAGTCTCTTCATGAACCTGCGTGTCCCGCGCAGCCTCTATCCAACAACCCCTGAACGCATCGAACTCAGACTGCTGACGGTTTTGGCCTGATTGATAGCTTATAGCCTGAGGTGCCATGGGCAACTGAATCTGATGTCGAGGTACCTGGCTATTCGTCTTGGTCCGGATATCAACGCCGTTTTCCCAGCCAACCTCATATAATCTCGCAAGCGGATAGTTCTCACCCGCATCATCTGGAACCTCAATAAAGATCGCCTTCAGACATGGAAGCTCGTTCGAGAGTATTATATGTATCAAAATATCCTCCTCCATTTCCATTGACGTGATCCCCGCAGAATTTCCCAATATGAGGACCTCGAGGGAAGGAGGGAGATAACCGGCGATCGCCTCAGCGCAGTCTTGGTGCTTACTAGCATCTTCCCAAACGTCTGCCACCTCCTGAACTTCGCCGTCACTCCAAGGAAAAATGTAGTAAGCACACGTCAGAAAGTCAATCATCTGGACGTGGATCTGGCGCAGATTTGTGCACTCGCTCACTGGAATATCACGGCCAATCTCATATAGTGTACAAGTATATGCTATGAATTTAGCAGCATCGTAGATCATGATACTTTCGAGCGACTCACGTTGTTCTTGAACCATAAACTCCAACTGTTTGCTGACTTGGTAGGAACTAAGGATACCGCCGTGTATAGTGTATGATTTGAGAGCTCTCGGCGCTGCGGCTAGCACCACAGTATTGACGTAGTCGCATCTGTCTTTGAGATACAAATTCTCGACGCTCGAGCATCTGGCCGGCAGCGCATCAGCTGCATCTCGAAGACTGATGGTAGTTGAAGACTCAAGTGCTCTGTCGTCGCCAAGATGTCTGTTCGCAGCAACCACATCCTCACCATCGATCTCGGGACGATCTTGTGGTCGCAGTCCTTCAAAGTACAAGGATCTAAGGTTTGGAAGTTTCATCAAGCCTGTGAAATAGGTACAAGGGTAGCAGAGATATCCCATATCGTCGTCAAGACAAGTCTTTGATGTTAAGCCTACGGCAACATCTCGGAGGCTTTGAAGACCTGGAGGCCACGAGCTATCAAGCCAGCTCTTTCCCAAGACGAATGTGAGCCAGTGAAGACCTCGACGGCTGTGATATGTTAGATGCTGACTTGGCTTTCATGACAGAATCTTTACTTACCTCTCAACCTCGTCGTATCGGTTGTACATGAGTTTTAGGCTTTCTAGCCGAGGACATAAAACAATAAGAAGCATCTGCATGACACCATCGCAACCTCGCTCAAATTGGACACGCGCCAAGTCCACCAAGTCCTCTGGTAAGCCCAGTTCCTCCTGCATGATCTCCAAGTAGTGAGCTAATTCCCATCCAGGAATCACCCACTCTAAACGTGATGCTTTCGAAAAGACATGCCGTCGCCTTTGCCTCGGGGCTCCAGCCTGCTCAGCTGTTTTCCTTAACGACCAAGGTCTCCATTCGGTCCAATTCCACCTCGATCCCCAGAGCTCAATATGACGGACATGCCATGCGTCGATGGGGCTGGTGATACCAGCGGCGCTGCGAAGAAGGGTAGGGATTGTTGAGGGTTCAAGGTCTGAGATAACGGAGAATTTTTGATGGGCTTCTTGGTGATGGGTGAGGATCTTTTTGGCGCACTTGAAGAGATGAGTACATGCGCAGGCGAAGTTTAAGTGAGTGGAAGGGTCAACAAGGTCGATGATGCGAGTAATAAGCTCAGTTGGCAGACTTAAGAGGACAGGAGAGGGCATTTTGGGCATGGCTGGGAGAATGTTTTTAAATAATATTTTAAAGATCAGATTTAGGAAATGTTGCAAGCTGACAGTCTCCTTTATGTCTCCCTACCTATCTACTGATCCACCAATGAGGAAAATGTCATCTGCAATTAGGTTGCCATTGCCAAGAGATGCTCGGCCGTCAGCCTTTTAGGTTAGCTTCTATATCACCTGATATATAATAGACAAGCAATTGACGCCCGATTCATTCTTCTGTTCATTCCACGCTGAGTCAGCGCGGAATCTCAGCCAACTTGTCTCGCGGCCTTCATCGGACTTTTCAATCGGGAGAAACAGCGAGGCACATACATGATCCCAGATCAGGAAATATAGTTACATAAGTGGCGTCCTTTTGCATTGACTAGGGATCATCATCATGTGAAGATTGGTGGATACAGCGTGACTGATACAATCTTGGGATCCTATCATGCTGTGTCTCTCAGGCGCAGTCGACTCGTAAAACGCCTTGGAAGTTCAGAGATAAGACGGCCTCGAACGGGTTCCGAATGCCGAGAGCTGGCGGCAAGCATCTTGTACTCGCGGCTGGTTTTGGCCTCTCATCGTGTTAGCCAGCTATGCCGTGAAGACCAATGAGGCAGAGTACACACGAAAGACTGCAGGGACTCGATTGACCTAAACCAGGGTTCGTGAAAGGTTCCCTTGGATGTAATGGTATATAAAGAGTCACCAGACCTTTCCTGCTCAATCATCTACACTACTTCTCTCAAAAGATCACGAAAAGCATCTAACTATGGCCACCATTAGCTGTTCAGACTCCGTCCCCAGTCTCTTCCAAGACTTTATCGCTAAACATCCAAATATCAAAGTCACATCCCCCGGTGATGCAGCATGAGCCGACATCACGAAGTGCTTCATCAAAACTTCTAGCTCTCCAAGCATCGTCGCCAGACCCCACGATGCGTCACATGTACAGGAACTCGTTCGTTTCTGCGTCACTCACTCAGTTGACTTTGTGTTTCGCTCAGGGGGACATGACTGTACGGGTCGCAGCCAGGTCAACGGTGCATTGACCCTCGATATGCGTGACATCAACCGTGTCAGTATTTCGGAGGACAAGAAAACAGCTCAGATTGGGGGAGGCGCCATCACACGGGAGTTGACGAAGGCTTTGGATGCTGCTGGGCTAATTACACCAACGTGAGTCAATACTACAGTCAGGCCTAGCGTTTACTGATGATAGAGAAGGGCGCCGAATGCGTCAGTCGGGTATGTTGGTTGGGCAACGCTAGGAGGCTACAGCCCGTTGTCTACCAAGTATGGACTGGGTGTTGACCAGATCATCGGCGCTAAGTACGTCAATGCTGAAGGAGGGCTCGTTGAGGCAGGCGAAGAAGAGTTGACGGCCATGCGTGGTGGAGGCGGTTGTCTTGGTATCATTACTGAGATGAATATTAAAGTGTACTCTCTGAAGGAGGTAAGTCTGACCTAGAGGTCTGGTCCATCTCGCTTCTAACGTCGACTAGATCCTTGAGGGGAGTTTCGTCTTCGAGTCTATCAACAAACACGCAGCCTGGGCTTCTTTCATCGATGGATACAACAAACTCGCCGCGAGCGAAGATATCCCAAACTGTCTCTCAATCCAACTCACTGGTGTCGCAATTCCCCACGCAGGCAATATCTTCACTATCTCTTGCGTCTGGGCTGATGAGAACCACGATGAAGGCCGTAAGTGGATGACAAAGATTAGCGCCCTAGGTAATTGCGTCAGGGAGGTCATCAAGACAAACAGTTGGTCTGCTTACTGCGAAGAGAAAGAGACACTTGCTGGATACGGAGTATATGGTCGCGCTCGAACTCTCAACTTCAAGGATCTGACCCCGAAGACTGTTGAAATCCTTGCGAAATACAACGAGTCAATCCCTGGTCCAGGATGTCTCTTCTCGATGCAGTTTCATCGAGACCCAGGTCATCGTCTTGACTCTGTGTTCTCACCTCGCTACGATAACTATTGGCTTGAGATCATTGCTACTTCTCGTGAAAAAGAAGGCGCCGAGGCGGCAAACGAGTGGGCCCTGAGTCTGCAGAGAGACCTTGTTGAGTATGACCCTGAGAATATACTTGACTCTGCCTACTTAGGGTTCGTGGATGATGGAGAGATGGATTTGAAGAGGAACTTTGGGGCTGGGTTCAAGAGTCTGATGGATGTTAAGCAAAGGGTTGACCCTGGGAACGTTTTTAAGAACACTGTTCCGCGACTTTAGGGACGCGGTAACTGGGCGAAGATGTTGAAGCAGGCATGGATGAGTATATGTTAGGCGAATGGATATCTAGCTGAGGTGGTCCAAAGCAAATCTACGCCAGTTCCTCACATAGGTATCGGGGCCCGAGCACTACACTTATCCATTAATTATCTTATGTCAATCGAAAAGGGCTATCTACGTTATCACAATCCATAGCGACTTTCAAGAAACCCATGAGGCTGCCTATATGAACTCCACCTTCAACGCCAGTAATATACACGAGCTCAGAGGATAATAGCCTGAGCATTCAAATTCACAAACATTTGATTCCACGTCATGTCCTCCTCCGGCGCCCGTTTCCAAATATCCTCCAACACCGCAATGACAGAGTGAACTGAAGCAAATCGTATCTCATCATAAATGAATCCAGCTAGACCACGCACTAGACGCTGTTGCTTGGGACATTGTGAGTGCGCTCCTGCTATACAGATGGGCAGTACCGCGCAGTTAAGAATCTTGGACGGTTTCTGAATGCTAAAAATGCAGTCGAGACAAGACTGTGTATGCTGTTGCACTAGGGCATGGTTTGCTGGTAGACCGCATACAGCTCGGTATAGATAGATTAGTGCGGCGTGCTGGAAGATTCGGACGAGGCTGAATGCTTGTGCTGATTCGGTGTCGCACTCGGTTGATGGTGTATCAACAGGCGATGAGCGGGGCGACGTCAAATCCTCGATAGCCAATGAAGCATACGTTGGTCGGAGAGCCGCTTCAAAAATGCGTATCCTCTCAATCGAGAACTCTTCGATCATTCGCGTCGTCGCATCCAGATAAAGCGCCATACTTGAAATCTGCTGAAAGACAGTCGATAGTGAACAATATCCTTGTGTATCTCGTCCCCACCAAACAGGTCCTCGGTCAACGACCTCCCAAATAGCTGGTGGAAACGACGGCGGTTTTCCTGTAAGCATAGCGCTTGTGAGATCTGTCGTCGCAAATTCCGATAGCATCATGTGAAGCGGATCTTGGCCTGTGCCTAGTACAGCAGTCATGCCGCCGAGTTGATTGACAATAGCCAGCACCCCATCTCTGTGACTTGACGTTGAGGCCGACGATTGCGCACATTCAAGAAATCCATCATGGAAATAGAGCAATAGCACGGCAAATAGCAAAGTCTGCAAAGGCCCATCTTCTTTCGAACAGCATCCATCAACCTCTTCCCTCAGCGCAGCCAAACATTCCATCCTCTTAACGTTCAAGATACTCCGACTATTCCGTCCATCCTGCAACCACCGATGCGAATCAGCAAGAACACACGTCGCAAGCAGCACAACACGATGCTGCAGTGCAACAAAAGTCGGCGGCGCACAAGGTTTCGAGGCAGTCGTCAACAAAGGCCAGAACCGCCCGTGAAAGTAGTCCAATGAGCGCTTCTCATAAACTGCTAGTGACGCGGCTAGTTGTTCATCGCGCGTAGTAACTTGGTAAATTGCCGGTACTGTCACAGCAGGTCGTGTACTCCAGCGAATGAGGCGTTCGTTGTAATCGCATGCAGCGCCGACTTTGGCGCAGCGCGAACAGGTTGGTTTTGCAAGATCGCATTTGATTCTGCGTTTCTTGCAGGGCCAGCATGAGCCTTCCACTACACGAACGCGAGCTTTTGGCATTTTCGATGAGTGTTTGATAGTTGCAGGGTCAAGTTGGTCGTTGGTATTAACATTGTTGAGATATGCCAAGGCCTGGAACAAGTCACGGGCCCAGCGATCCGGGCTCAGATAAGGGAGAGATTGCGCGGGGAACAAGGTGAATGTCCGGCCAAGCCTCCGCAATCCAAGCCCCGCTTGAGAATGGGCAATCTAGTTGCTTGTTTGAGGTTAGTGTCTGATATCATTGCGAGTCATGGTTGGTCGACTGAGCGGGGTTGCGCGTTTGGGTGCTGAAGGATTGGTCCGGCTTTAGAGCGGGCGAGTCATTCTAAGGCCTAGGGTAGTTGAGATTAATCTTAATTTAGAGAATTGGATGCTGGTAACAGTGGAAAGCTTGGAGGATGGTGAAAGACGGGGGCTGGGTTTAAGTAAAAGATTCAATGGCTCACAGAAGGCTAAGTAAGGTGCTAATTTACTAGCTCTTTACTATCAAGTTCTTCAGAGGCTAAAACGACAAAAATCAACTACGCCCCTGAAACCAGGCACAGAACACAAAATACCTACTAGATTACTAATAATAACTAAGGTAATCATTTGTCCCGTCGCCGCTTTGGAAGGCGGACTTAATGACTGAATTATTATTTCTTCAATCAGTCTTTCTGCAATTACAATAGATTGTGTTGATCAAAATTGCAGTATTACGCAGCTAGTTATTTTTTTCATGACCTATCTCCACCTAGAAGATATGACCGTGGGGGAACTTGCTCTGAAACCATCAAATGCACCGTCCAAATCTCTGATCCTGACTCTTGTAAAACCTCCGGTATACATGGGAGTCTCTTAGAGGCCCAGGTGTCTCGAAAAGCGACCGCGTTGGCAATAACTGAAATGCATACTCCAGTGGTTGGAGGGAATCGTGAGTACCTTGGCATATACACGTGATTGCGAGCCGTAACCGTAGATCTCTCGCATCACAGCTCGTATACTGTGTCTGATGAGCAATCGTAAAATTCCTGACATCATATTAGCTCCATTGGCAGTTATTCTTTTCAGATAATACGACCGAACGGCACCACCGCAGCCTCTGGTAGATTCACCTGACAATGAGCAAATCGCTTGCCCATCACAGCAACGGAAGAGGGGTTGCGTCGAGTATGAGTGCGTATCAGGAAGGTGTCAAGGTGATATATGTCGATGGACGCACATGAGTGGCACAGAATGGGGTTATCACATATTCGGGTCAGCGGAGCAAGAGTCCTGCGGGCCGAGCCGTCAGGAATCGGCATTATCATGGTAACAGCTGCATACCTCACAAAACTTTAGATGATATGAACTTATGACGGCGAGAAGGAGATTGATGTTCGTATAGCCTGGTTAGTAGCTCTAGTGATAATCTCCAGAGCCGAAGGCCCGTGTAGGGTCTTTCCGAGAGATCAAGGTTGATAAGCCGCAGCGTTGCATCTCCAATTGCTTCCCACAGTATCTCTTCGCTGTCCAACACATACATGATGCGGGTACTGCACCACTATGATGTGATTATTAGCAAGGCTTTGATTGGCTACGAGCCGAAGCAATTTGTCCGTGTTTGTGATACTCACGCAAAAGAAATCACGGAAACAAGTATCCTGCATCGATCCAGTCATATTCAAGAGCAGAATGCAGGCTCTAGGATGCCCACAAGCTGCTATTATTTCCGTGTGGGAGAGCTCCCTATGATAGGTGGCCAACAGCTCCAACTCTCTGCCGAGGATAGTGCTCTCTCCTCCTCAACCACCTTGGTTCATCCTTGCAGATCACCAGTGATAGCCGGTACTTAATGCACCAAGCTTCGGAATTGAGTAAGACTACGACCCTCTATGTTATGTATGACTCACCTTATTAGGTATGCTAAGGAAGATCAAGACGTGGCTGATACCCTCCCAAGCCTCATGCAGAGACATAACATGCGCCCTAAAGCAACGTGACATGGAATTGCTTTTTGCCCAGAGGCATAGCTGTATATCTACAGATGCCCTCTCTCGGTCAAGGGACTTTGAACTAATCCCAAACGTTTCCCTGTTTGGAGTGAATCCTTCAATCTCATTACGTTAGTCAGTCAAAAAGACTTCGCCATGCTGTCTGCAGTCCTGATCCTCGTGGGCGTTGCTCTCACAATACTCTACATTCGCACCAAACCCCGCAAGAATTTCCCTCCTGGCCCCAAGCCCCTCCCCATTCTTGGCAACGTCAAAGACATGCCAGATGGGACCATCCCAGAATACCAACACTGGATCAAGTTTAAAGATCTATACGGCTCAATCAGTCATGTCTCCATTCTCGGTCAATCGCTCATCATACTCCACGACCGCGACGCTGCAAACGCTATCCTAGAGAAAACCTCCACCAAGACATCCGGGCGGCCACAATTCGTCTTTGGCAATGAAATGTGCGGGTATAACCAGATTCTCAGCTTCAAGCCATATGGGAAACTGTTGAAACAGCATCGAAAATTGGTTCATCAGCAGTTGGGTACTAAAATAGCGGCATCACGGTTTCGGGACATTCTAGACTTGGAGTCACGCCGACTTCTGTTGCGGATCTTGGAAAGCCCCGACAAGTTGTTCGAACATATCAAAACGTGAGTACCTGAACCTGTTATAAACAGTCTACTGCTGACTTCCACGCTCCAGCGAAGCTAGCGCGATAATTCTCAAGATGACATACGGCTACAACCTCGAGCCTCATAAACCAGATCCACTGGCGCTCCTGATAGAGCAGATGATGCATAACTTCTCACTGGCATTCGTCCCTATGAGCTGGCCGGTTGATGTCCTCCCTATCCTTCGATACCTGCCAGAATCACTTCCAGCAATGTCCTTTAAGCGCATAGCACGAGACTGGAACGCCAATATGCGCATGGTAGTCGACGTGCCCTACACCTTTGTCAAACAGCAAATCGCAAAGCAATCTAATCGCCCATCATACGTCTCTTCGCTTATAAAGCAACACGATGGAGATTTGGATGAGGAGACTGATGCGGCTATTAAGCAAACCGCCGCTGTCATGTACGCTGGAGGCGCTGATACAACAGTCTCGTCCATTCGTGGTTTTGTACTAGCTATGTTGCTGTTCCCAGACGTCCAGAGGAAGGCACAGAAAGAGATTGACGCCGTTGTTGGCACCGAAAGACTTCCGCAGTTTGAAGATCGTGATAATCTTCCTTACGTCGATGCCTTGATCAAGGAATCACTTCGATGGATTCCGGTGACCCCGATGGGGGTCGTTCATTCAGCTGATGAGGACATTCACTATAAAGACTTTGTCATCCCCAAGGGAGCGTCCTTCTTGCCAGCGACATGGTGGTTCCTCCACGATCCGGCGATCTATTCAGACCCGACTGCCTTTGATCCGGATAGATACTTGGAACCGCGAAACGAGCCGCATCCCAATTTTGCCTCATTCGGGTTCGGTCGCAGAGTCTGTCCTGGGCGGTTCCTCGCCGATGAGAGTCTTTTCATTAGTATTTCTCGTCTCCTCGCTGCTTTTGAGATAAAGAAGGCTGTTGATGGGCGGGGTAATGAGATTGAACCTCAGATAAGTGTCACGCCAGGCATGATTTCTCATATCCGTGACTTTCCTTATGACATCAAGCCGAGGAGTGAGAAGTATGCGGATATGATGAGACAGGTTGAAGTTGATCATCCATGGGAGCAAGCTGATTCTACGTTTCTGAACATGGATGGGTCCCTGGAGTCGGAAAAGGTTTGAGGGCACATCGTTGATAGGAACAAACAGCATAACAACCATAAGAAAGGGTTTAGGCAGCTGGGGATAAGGTCAACCCATGGAGTAACGAGGAGGACGATGACGATAACTTCCATTTTTCATAGCAACTCCACACACCGCCAGAATGCAGACAATAACAGCGCAGATATCAATGGCTGTAGATCATAAATATGTTCTCGTGGCTTTTTACTATGTACAAGTATTCAAAAAAAAGTCTCTGACTCTTAGTCAAGACGAGGCAGCTCGCCCTTCGCCTGTGCTTCCTCAACAGCCTTGTTGTAGATTTCGACCTTCTCCTCATACTCTTTAACAAGATCCTCGTCCCGCTTTCCGGGAGTAGCATCACCGCCACCGAAAGCACGAACAGCAGCGTAGTAAACATCAGCCAAAGCACGGCATGCACCAGCAGCACTTGATGAGGTACATTGGTAGTACAAACTATTTACAATTAGCTCCGTCCCTTCCTCATCTCAGCAGGGAACTTACTCGGTCTTGAAGTTGCTATCGATGCGAGCTTTGTTGCTAACAGTGAAACGGCTCTGAATGCGATAGTTGTTGTAGCCAAAGTCATGGCGGTTGCAAGCAGGGACGAAGGGGAAACCGAAAGGGTTGTCGGGGGATGAGGTGCAGCCATCAGAAGTCCAGTCGAGGGTGGGAGGATCACGCGCGTTGCGGCGGGCGGTGAATGTAGGTAGAGTGACGCTGAAGAGGAGTTGATCCGTCACGGTGTTTGCGCTCTGGCGCTTAGAGACAGCAGCATCTTCGCCTGTGGGGAGGGCGAAGACCGCTGGGATGAGAGTGAGGAGAGAGGCGCTGAACTTCATTTTGATGGCTGACTGATGACTGCACTGATACAAGAAACCTTAAAGTTAGGGCGGTGTATTGAAGTATTTATACACATCCATGATCTCGTGCCCATCAACATTCCTCTCCGAAACAGAGATTCTCCGAAGTTAACGTTAAAAGTAGTAGTACACCTCCGATCATCGCCTGCCGAAGCAAGGAGCTACCTTCCTAAAGCAGTAATGATCTCTGCTCCGAAGGTCACGCTCTACAGATGAGATAAATCATTCGCTCTGCCTGCCAAGACCGGTAGTGCCTATTATATGCCGACCTGCTTGTTTAAGCTCCAAGGACCTGGATCTGCATAGATCGTGGTGGCATCGACAACGTGTATTGGTGCGGGGTTGCACGATGCTAAAACCGCTCGGTTTCTAAATCAGGAACAACCTCCGGCACGACGAATGACATTGTTGAATTGAAGAGTGAAAACCAAGGAACCGTTTAAATTATATGATTGAGCTTCCTTTTTGAAATACTTATGTTAGGGAGAGTGCGTTTGGCATGTGAAGTGCTAGGGCTACTACTCTTCGTTTTCCGCGTACATAAAATTCGCAGCTATATATTGTTAACCTCGGTGAGCGAGATGGGAATTAGATCGTCCTTACCGATGGGAATAAGACCATTCTCATGCGCCCATTCACGAACCCCATGGCCTGCATGATCCGACCCCCAGTGCTTCCTCTCCTCTGGTTTGCTCAGGTGCAGCTTCTTGGTCGTGCCATTGGCTGCGATGAAGGTGAAGAAGACATAGCGGTGCTTTCCGGTCTTGGGCGGTGGAGCGGGAGGTTTATATTTGATGATATCCTTGAGATGATGTTTGGACTTGGATTTTGTCGAGTATTTTAAGTGAGAGCTTGATGCGATCCAGTGGCAGAATTCGGACCATTTGGGGTCATCGCGGGATGGCGCGTCGGGGTCTGTGAGAACGATGACGTACGACATGTCCTTGGAGAGTTGAGTGCCTGCAAGCGTGTCGGACTCGACTTTGTCAAGATGAATGACTGGGGCTTTTTTGAGATGATCGGGTTTGAGGGTGTTGCCCAGGTCGGCAGAGTCGTGCTTCCATTTGACACGAAGACTGAGCGCGGGCGGGAAGTCATCAATCACGGTGGGAATGATCTGAGCCTCGAGAAGTCTATCCAAGTTAGCAGATGTTTTTAATTATGGTCAGGCTGGTAGTACTTCTCGCGGATATGATCCAGATCTTTGTTGTCGGAGCCAAGCACGCGCTGCCCATCGCCTGCGACGAGGCCGATGTGAGCAGCGACTAGAAGAGGGACCCGCCACAGCATTGCGACGAGCATTTCGATGATTCAATTTCCAATTGATGAGATGAATCGATGAAGCAATAGAGGGAATCAGTTGAGTTGAAGAAGAAAATATTTGATGTTGATGGTCCTTCCCCGCAATCGACATCGAGTTTATCAGGCGATACGTCATGATGTAACGGCTACCTACCTCTGACGTGAGTGGAAAGTCAGATCAGCTATCTCGGACGCCTTCAACGACTCAGCAAGCTATTAATCGAAATACCTCCATTGTTTGAACAACTGCGGCGCGGAAATTTACTCAATCAAAATAAGGTAAGTAGCAAAAGCTGGTCTAGCAAGTCAATCCATTACTTGGCCATGATAAATGGAAAACATAGCTCTACTCTGAGTACCTTATCTCTACAAGTCTCGGGTTTCTCAAGTGTGAAATGGGAAATTCTGGATAATTAAATTTGAGAATACTTTGAACATGCAATGTTAAAGCATATATACATAAATGGAGATACTTTTAGTCACGGAAACGGACGCAAAACACGCTTCAGTTTCAGACCTGTGACCCGAGTTATCACAAACATCGACAACAAGAACAACCGCTCAAAATGCATCTCGACCACAAGATCCCATGGCACCTGATTGCTCCCCATTTCTCTTTCACTCCAGCTGAGCAAGAAGGCAACCATAGCCTAGCAGCGCTGAACTTGCCTGAGCAGCAAGCGGTTATAGGCCACTATAGTCGCGTGTTCCTGACAGCAATCAGAGAATTCTCCGACACAGAGGCCAAGAAGATCGAATCAGTACCAGTCGCTGCAAAGCTGTTTTCCGACGATGTGCTCTATTACGCTGAGCGCAAGTTTGGTCTCGAGCCTCATGAGGATAACTCCGCACTTCACAACCCGCTGAAACCGTCGCATCAAGATCTCGAATATTGGAAACGCCGAGCGAAAGATCCGGAAAGCGACTATGAGCCCTGTTATACCACTGCTGACGCCAACCTGGCCGATGCAGCCAAGATGCTAGTCATTGTCGCTGCTACAGCCGATGACAAACCCACTCGTCGCGAAGCGTTATCCGCGCTGGTCCGCCTTGCCAAAGAGGTACCTCTATCAAACCTACGAGGTCTTCATTGGGGTCACGCCTTCGGACTGGATCTCGTCGCGAACGTGGCACTGCAGATGTATATCTACCTAAACCTCATTGAAGCTGTTGAGTCTCGGGCAGCAGAACGCGTGCCGTTGCTGTCTGTTGACAATTTTCTGTCATTTTTGAGTAACCATGCCCTTGAGAATTATGACTTTCCCGCGCAGAATATTCCGCATCGAGCTTTTTGGTTTTCTCTTGGGGTTACTGAGTCATGGGTTGCTGGTCGACGCAAGGGTACTCTTGAAGGGGACATGCCGGTTATCGATCCGTCGGCAGATGGATCGGATGACGTTCAGCAGAAAGCGAGGGAGGGGCTGAAGAAGTATCTGAAGGACTGTTTTGCGATTTTGTATGTATATGATGTGGTTTTGAGGAATGCGGTTGGGATCGAGAGAGCCGATGAGCATTGGCAGTATGAGCTTACCTGGGTGTTCGGGTGGCTTTAAGTATATGAGGATTAATGCGATAGAGTCCAATGTCTTAATAATACTTATTCCATATTACCATCCCTATCTATGGAAATATCAGTATCCGCATCGGCAAGGTCACGCGTAACGATCTAAGTGAGTCTAGCGAGAATTGGGAAATCACTTGAGAACAAATCGGTTATACTTAAGTAGAATTAGATTCTAGGGCGTACGAGAGTAATTACAAGGATTTAAGAAACCTATTCGATTCAAGCGTCTTTATGTCTTACGGCTAGGGTTATTCATCGAGCTAGATGCGTTATTTGTGTTTGAGACTTACGCTTGATAGTTTAAGTCAGCACAGAGAATTTTAATAATACTATAACCTTTGATATCGTCAATCCTCATGAATTCTCTCAAAATCGAGATAACAGCTATTTATCAGCAAGTCATATCATATTTGTATCGAAGTCTTGACCTAGTGAATGAATATGCACAGTGACGTGTCACGAGGCTTGGTCCACAACTCAGAGCGAGGCCGAAGGCGGCCTGCCCACCTGCAGTTCCTTTCAGACAGACTTGTGCGGATCTATCGGATAACCCTCCAATCGCATTAATTTCCAATCCTGGAACTCCGCGGTGGGTAGCCTTAGGTTTCGATCTTATGTTGGTTAAATTCGCAAGGAAGCCTGATGGGATGGCCATATAATCTATTATCATATGCACCGCCCGAAGGTTCTCGGGGAATTCTTCAATGCGTTTCCTGTAAACACACGATATTTACAGCCGACCATCTCGCCAAACCCGGCACAATTCGACTGCCAATGGCTGAAGCAACACACCACCATGCAATGGACTACGAAGCCACAAGAAAGACCCCTGCGACTCAGAAGGAACTGTGCGGCAAGTGCCTTAGCATATCCTGGAGCCCAAAGGGTTTCGAACACCTCAAAGATATAGAAGGGGATATAGGATGGAGCCTTAGTCATTACGAGACATTTGGAGAGCTTGAGACATCGTGTGAGACCGGTTGTCCGCTATGTCAAACATTCTTTTTGCTACTCATTTACGACAGTGTTGAATTCAAGAAGTCCGACCCTCTTCTATGGAAGCTTTATGTAAATGACGAGAGTAATCAATGGTCGCTGAACTGCGAATCGAGTGCTCTGTCTGATGGAAAGAACACGTGGTTCATGAGAGAAAATGGTTGGTGCCCGCCAACACAAGCAATTACAACCGTGAAAGGTATCACAAATTCCGCATGCAGGTTTCCAAAGCTACATTGCTAACTTCATTGCATAGTGCTTACACCGGAGAGTTTAGAAAATGATCTGAAAGTCATTGCTGATGAGAGTATCAATCCGTGGATTGATGCCTGCATGCGATCGGGAACGCACAAGAACTGTCCCAGATCTCCATCCCTTGAATCGGATTCCTACAAGATGCCCACGCGGCTCATCGACGTGGGATATGACGGAGACCCATCAGTACGACTTATCAATACCGCAGATCTATCGGAGAAGGGTACAAAGGCACCATACGTCATATTGAGCTATTGCTGGGGGTCTAGCAATGATTCCGCACGAACTACGAGTCGAAACTTGGTGGAAAGACTTGTTAGAATAGAGCTTAAGAGCTTGCCGAAGACTATTCAAGACGCAATCCGAGTTACCCAGCTGATGAAAATCCGTTATCTCTGGGTCGATGCCGTCTGCATCATTCAGGCCGATAAAGCTCTTAGTGCGCAACAGCAACAGCAAGACGCCGTTGCAAGGGCAGATTGGGAGAAGGAGTCGACCCATATGGGGTCTTATTATTCCAACTCTTTCTGCTGCATCGCGGCATCAAATACAGAAGATAGCTCAGAAGGGGTTCTGACTGAAAGGCGAGTAGCCAGGTATGGATACACGAAATGGCTTGCCCCGCCGGACGTGTTTTTGCCGTCGCCGTATTCCCTCAGAGAACAATCCAGAAGCTTACTTTTTGGCCGAGGTTGGTGTCTGCAAGAATGGATTTTGTCGCCTCGTATTCTTCACTGGACTGTCAATGGGTTAGTTTGGCAATGTCCCCATGGTTTCTTCTGGGAAGGGCAGGACGGATTTCGAGATGAAGTTCCTCAGCTCTTTCGTGATCTGCCCGGGGACGACGAAGGACGGGAGACGAATGATTGTCTCCTGAAAATCGGAATCGATTATGGGGGGCCGATATCTCAGATTCTGTATTCTGAGCAAGAGGAGGCCCTTGGAGAAACCTGGGCCGAGCTGGTATCTGAATACTCTCAGATGAACTTAAGTGTTCCTAGTGATAGACTTGCCGCTATCCAGGGAATCGCAAGTTTCTTGTCTGAGCGCCATGGAGTCGAGTACTTTGCCGGGCTATTCCGATCAAAATGCCCTTACCACCTAATGTGGGTTATAGAGGACCCTCGGAGCAGCCAAGGTGCTAGTCAGGAATTCCCAACCTGGTCTTGGGCGTCTTCAAAGGGAAAGATTTGCTTTTGGGAAAATGACAAAGACGACTTCAATTCTTTCATGGAAGATCTGGAAGTATTTCCGTTAGCTCAAGATGAGGAAAGTCTTAGCCGTGTCGCGAAGGCCGAACTCTGTTTCACGGCACCACTGATCAGATTTAGTGTGCTGGGTCCAGAGGAAGGAGACCCAGAGATTATGCCGTCGGAGGATCCAGACTATGGCTATGAAGAAAGGGTACTTACACCATTTGTATTGGCATCGGAGATCCCCTTTTGGAAGGGGCTGACCTGCATTACCTTCGTTGATGATGTGTCAACATCACCCTCTTTGAAGAACCGGGTACATCTATTAGTACTACGGAGCTTTCCTGGTGAAGAAGTGATAACGTATCAGGGACTTGTTGTGCAGGGTGTTGAGGAGGGTGCTGGTCGAGTAGAGGTAAAAGACTACAGGAGTGCATACCGCAGAATGGGCATCTTCTGGATTCAAAAGCCTCGGGATTGTATCCAGGAACCACAAGATCTGAATGAATGGAAGACAAAGGTCGTTTTGGTATAGTGCGATCGATTGTAGCGACAAGCTATGCTGAAAGGAGGATTTCCTCGGGTTATTTCTTAGGTCTTATTGATAAGCATCACAAGGCAATGGCTAGATGTGGCCCAACTCGCGGCCCAACTCGCCCAGTTGCCCGTAGAGGTTCAGGAAATAACTTCGTTTGCCAACGGCAACTGGATCCTACTCCAGATGACGTTTGGCTAGTTCCGACTGTGCTCACCAGTAATCTCGTGTCATTCATCCGGAAGCGGCAGGATGCTGACGGGGCCAAGAGCAAGCTAATCCTAGACGTCATTGGAAGAGCCTCATCTGCCAAGAAGTGCAAGCAGATCTCAGTGGCACACTATGTAACTTCATTCCATGTATTGAATGGCATCAACTCGGCCTCTTTCATGGGTCTCATGAAAGGGCCTCAATTCCAACCAATATCAACACGGCAGTCGCTTCGGCGGCATTAGTATTAGAGTTCAATCTACCGATTTCTATGTAGAGAACGTTTGTCTTGCGGTGAAGGGATAGGATTTACCGTTCAAGCTTCGCCAGGAAAAGCGGCACCTCGAATTAAAATTCTCCAGTCGTATCTGCAGGTATGACCCGATACCGGTGAAACACCCTGCAAGCCAAACTCAATTTCATTTGCCGAAACCCTCACCACAATCTCACCTCACGACACCTTCAAAACATCCTCATCCCCGACCATGAGCCTCACAACCTCACTACCCCAGATTTTACTCCTCCTCAGCACCGAATCGTACGGAACCGCCAATGGAAAGGATCTCCCGGAGCCGATTCCGCTAAAGTAGGGACCGTAGTCGGAACCGCTCGACAAAGTGCGGGGCTTCAAGCGGGGGAGGGGCAGTAGTTGGCGGGCAACGAAAGCAAACGCGGGGAAGCACAGCAGTAGAGTTTGACAGGAATAGTCCAATTGCAGAGAAGAAATGTAACGTCGATCAGCGGGCTTGGAAACTGTCGGCTTGTGTTTGGTTATGCATGTTTCACTTGAGGCTGCCTTACTTAAACCCAACCATCTTCCCCTCTTCGTCTACTCACTCCATCATCAACATTCTCTCTCTCTCACCATCCTCTCTATCTCTACAACCAACTTACAGTTACATTTACAAGTATCACAATGGGCGACGTTATTCCTCAGAGCATCCCCCGGACTTCCCGTGCATGGGCAGTCCCCGGCTCAACAAACATCGCCCTCGCAAAGTTCCCCTCCGCAACCAAAAAACCCTCCTCCTTAAACCCCCAAGAAATCGCCACATCCCTCGTAACCGCCTTCAACACAGCCCTCAAGAACAAAGACCTCACAGCTCTCGCCCGTCTATTCTCCGAAGACGGTTTCTGGCGCGATCACCTCGCCCTATCCTGGAACTTCCGCACCGTCCAAGGCCCCTCCAACATCCTCTCATTCCTAAAGTCGTGCTCCGAATCAAAGGACGGTCTGCGCTTGACCAAGATTGAGGTTGATAGCTCAGCTCCTGTGCGAATGCCCCAGTTTCTGCCTATCGATGGCGCTGGTGAAGTCCAGGGCGTGCAGTTCTTTTTTGAGATTGAGACTGTGCGCGGTAAGGGATTGGGTCTTGCGCGGTTGATTGAGGAGAATGGGGAGTGGAAGATTTTCACGTTTTATACGAGAATTCAGGAGTTGAAGGGTTTTGAGGAGGCGATTAATGATCATCGATCGCGTGGTGTTGAGCATGGTGGAAAGCCTGGCCGAAAGAACTGGGCGCAGCGACGAGAGGCTGAGGCTGATTTCGCTGATGGTAGCGAGCCTGCCGTTCTGATCGTTGGTAAGTAATGCTCATTGTTTATGGCATATTTGTGATATCTAACAGTTCTAGGCGCCGGTCAAGCTGGTCTCACAGCCGCTGCTCGTCTCAAGATGCTCGGCGTCGAAGCCCTCGCAATCGACCAGAACGATCGCGTCGGCGACAACTGGCGCAAGCGATACCACCAACTCGTTCTCCACGACCCGGTCTGGTACGATCACATGCCATATCTCCAGTTCCCTCCCCAATGGCCCATCTTCACACCCAAGGACAAGCTCGCTCAATTCTTCGAGGCCTACGCCACTCTTCTTGAGCTCAACATCTGGATGAAGACTTCCCTCGTTGAGACAAAGTGGGACGATTCCAAGAAGCGATGGGATGTCACTGTTGAGCGAACCAAGGATGATGGTACCAAGGAGCGACGAACTCTGCACCCTCGCCATCTTATCCAGGCTACTGGCCACTCTGGAAAGAAGAACATGCCTGATATGAAGGGCATTTCCGACTTCAATGGTGATCGTCTCTGCCACTCTTCGGAGTTCTCTGGTGCTCGTGATAACAGCCAGGGTAAGAAGGCCATCGTCGTTGGATCTTGCAACTCGGGCCACGACATCGCTCAGGATTTTCTCGAGAAGGGCTACGACGTTACCATGGTTCAGCGCTCCAGCACCCACGTTGTTTCGTCCAAGGCCATCACCGACATTGGTCTCAAGGGTGTCTACTCCGAAGATGGTCCCCCCGTCGATGACGCCGATCTTCTCATCCACGGCCTTCCGATCCCCGTCTTCAAGGCCCTCTCTGTCACAACGACCAAGAAGCAAGCAGATTTCGACAAGGACATTCTGACCGGTCTCAACAAGGCCGGTTTCAAGACCGACGCTGGTCCCGATGACGCCGGTCTTTTGCTCAAGTACTTCCAGCGTGGAGGCGGCTACTACATCGACGTCGGTGCTTCTCAGCTCATCGCCGACGGCAAGATCAAGGTCAAGCACGGTCAAGAGATTGAGACTGTTTTGCCGCATGGATTGAGATTCGCCGATGGCTCTGAGCTTGAGGCTGATGAGATTGTGTTTGCGACGGGATATCAGAACATGAGAACTCAAACAAGGGTCATGTTTGGCGATGCGATTGCGGACAAGGTGAATGATGTTTGGGGCTTCAATGATGAGGGTGAGATGAGGACTATTTGGCAGAAGAGTGGACATCCTGGATTTTGGTACCATGGTGGTAACCTTGCTATGTGCCGATACTATTCGAAGCTGTTGGCGCTGCAGATCAAGGGATTGGAAGAGGGTCTGTATGGTTATGATGATATCTAAATCAAGGTTACAAGGGAAATTGTTTATAGCATTTCATTATGTCACGCAATTAAGTTTCATCATTTCAATACCAGTTGGTAAATATGTGATCATTAAGTCGTGGTATTGTACACGAAAAATAGAATTATACAAGTATCCGTCAACCATATCCATCATTTGCTTATCACCAAAGCTCTAGGTGACCACTGATTTAACCAGCCTGGTAAACAGCCAGAGCAGCAACGTGAGGATTAATCATCGTGAGGTTATAAGGCGTAACATAAAGATCGGTATCCGTCAAAGCAAGGAACATAGTTCCGTTGATAGCGGGATCACCCTGCCAAGTCGAAACATTAGGCTGGATGGTATACGCCGTTCTATCCTCAAGACTGATATTCTGAAGAGGAGAGTATGTAACGTTGAGCTGAGAGACCCACGCAGCAAACTTGGGCTCCTTAACGTTGGTGGAAGTGATGTAGCTGTTGTTGGGACCGACTGGCTTACCGGGTGCGTCCCAGTTCAGGAAAACCTGACGCCCGGGGTAGGACAGGGGAATGGTGCGGTTGTGTGTGATAGCAGCCTTACAGTTCTCGCCAGTCTCAGTAGCGTTGACGCAAAGCTCATCCTTATCAATGTCCTTGGTAGACAGAGTATTGGCATACCCACCAGTCGTCTCATTCCACACAGCAGACCCATTGATGCGCGCAGGATTAGGCTGATTCAGAATATTCAACGACGGAAAGTTCTGCCACACAAGTCTCGTCTGGTTATAAGGACAGCTCGAGATATACGGCGCCAGCAACGTCCACGCCCAGCTCTGCGGAATACCAGGCGTATGCCACTCCGGCATAGCAAACGTACCGCCAAACTGTCTAAAGATCATCTGCTGCCTTGCTTCAATGGTGATACTCTGCAGCAACAACTGCGCCGCGGGTCCAGAGTTCAAGTGCGGCAGGAAGCCGTACACGCCTGACTCGCCCCAGCGCGTGAGCTTCTGGTTGAAGTCGATAAATTCTGGGACGTTGGAGACGGGGTAGTTGTACGTGCACTGCTTGGGGGCTTCGGGGCCGAGCATGTTGCTGATCACAGTTGCGTGGCCGATTTCTTGGCGCGCCATGTGTTCGATCAAGAAGCGGTCTTCATCGTTGATGCCGTAGGCGTCAAACTCTTCCTTTGAGAAGGTCGCGAGGCCCCAGCGAAAGATATCCAGTTCAATCCATTCTTGATACAGAGCCAGAGCAAGGGATTGATAGTCAAAGTCGCTTTGCACGCGATAGACAGGTGCAGAGCCGTTGGTGCCGACACCGCCGTCTGGAGTGTAGGGCGCAGGCTGGGGAGCGTTTAGTTTGCCATTGGCTGGGTAGTCGAAAGATCCGGGGGGAGGGGGACGCTCAGGAATAGCTGATGCGAGAACTGTAGTTGAGAGAGCTCCGGTGGTGGTAGGTGTTCCCTTGAAAGGGCCGTGGGAAGTTACGAAGCTGTAGGGACGAGGTGTACCAGCTGGACCAGAGGATGAGACTGTCGTCTGAGCCTCTGACACAACAGGAACTGCGTTCACAGCACCCACTGCAGCGAGGAGTATCGCACTTCGTAGCAAAGAAGTCGACATGATTAATCAGAAAGAAATGATGTAGAATGCAGATGGGAATATGCACGAGCAGATCAAGCATTTTATTTACGTTCATCGGCTATCTTACAACTACCTCTTCAACTACCGACGTGCATTGACTTCTCCACTATGATGCGTAGAGATTATTATCAATCGCTCCGTCATGTAGGTCGTAATCATGCCGTCAAGCACTCAATCGCCAGGGGGACGAAGGGCGATGATTCCAAAAGATTGAGTCAATGACATTATGACTATGGAAATAAAATTGGCTTGACGTTGTATCACCGGCGGGGAGTGGAGACTGGGTATGACGGGTTGATCCGTGAAAAGTCGTTGGCGTAGCTGTGACTTGACTATGGCGTAATGCTTGGGCGATTTTTATGCTGGGGATTTATGTCGGTAATTGATTCTAGTTTTCATGTACCATCGTGCGAGGATTCTTTGGAATCAATGGGTTTTTATCAAGGTAATTGTATTCCAGATACGGTGAATATTGTGATGTCCAATTCACTGAGGCGAAGGTGATCGCAATGCCACGCAACCGTTGATAACTCTCTTTCCGATTAACTTTCATTCCAGCCGCAATCGATGCAAATCTCGGGGTATGTAATTTTTCCGTCACCACCGGGGAATATTGATCGAGGATCGATCATCCCCAGAACCTATCAGAGACAACGGTGCCATCCGCCCCCGGAGCTAATGGCCCGGTCAGATGCATTATTCTTCTGTGATCAAGACAAGACGAATCATGGGTAGGCAGTTATGATCCCCTGTTATTTGATTGGGTGCTGCGCTGAGCCTCGTCAGCGGCTTCATTTCTGATGTTGCACAGTCCGTCATTTGTCGCTGGAAGACCGTCACGGAGGGAGGATTGGCTGACATTGAAGCTGGTAATTTCTCCGTCATGTTTTCACATCGCGGTTTATATCTAGGTTATATGTATACGTGTAGGAGGAGAGGTCGTGTAGGAGAATTCAAATATTTGCCAAAAAGCAGGAACCATACTCAATTTCCAAAAGACCATAGTTGATCATCATGTCTTCAATCCGAGCCATTATGAGCCCTCAATTCCGCACGGTCATCAGACCTCAGCACTTCCGGTCCGTCCAAAGTCCCTTCCGCGGGCAAGTCGCAGCCTTGTCCGCCGTCTCAAACGCCATCGTCAAAGACCATCGCGAGCTGAAGAAGTACTACACCGAGGTAGTCAACTCCACCGACCACGATCATCAGCAGCGCTTCGGCAACCAATTCGTCTGGGAGCTCGCGCGTCATTCAATCAGTGAGGAACTAGTCATATACCCAGCTATGGAGAAGTACATGGGCGATAAAGGAAGACGACTTGCAGACGAAGATCGAGAAGAGCATCATCAGGTAAAAGCACCAAGCTAAAACGTCATCATGTACTTACCAATTTCACAGGTTAAGGAGAGACTCAAGATCTTTCAGAACTTAAAGTCTACAGATCCTGGATATGTCCCAGAGATTAAACATATCTGGGAGTTGCTGGATAAACATATCCAAGACGAAGAGAACCGTGATCTACCTGCTCTTGAGAAAGCACTTGCCGCGCACGCCGAAGACGCAGATAGTCTGGCTGCGTCGTTTGAACGCACTAAGAGTTTTGTGCCGACGAGGAGTCATCCTAGTGCTGGGGAGACTCCGCCTTTTGAGACTGTCATGGGCCTCATGGCGGCGCCTATCGATAGGCTTGCTGATATGTTCCGCAAGTTCCCTGACAAGAGAGATTTGTAATGTGCTGTAACGGTACATCATGACTGTAATAAGACTATCAATAAGAAAACAGAATGATTTGTTATACGTAAATTATCTACTTTAATTAATTAAAATAATGAAAATACTGTTTCAATCTGATTGTAGATTGCTCTGATAACTGTTATCAGTGATGTCATTATTGATAAGGAAGAGCTACCCTATCATAGAAGATTCGACGTTGATGAATATGATACAACGCGGGTGGGGAACAGAATGAAAGTTTTTAATTTGATTTAAAAGAACTTTCTTACTTAGTGTTTTTCTATTTACTGACCAGCTTTGACACGAGTGAACAGGAAAGCTTCTGAATATTTCGCCAGGAAAAAAGTGCTTGAAATTGTCTATCTATAGCCAGGGGGCAAATACTTGTCCACGCGAAAGCAATTGGATCAAAACCACAACCTCATAATGAAAAGCAAATCAATTCAGGAGCACTTTACACTCATATGAACCCGATCTTCAGTCATCCATTGTGTCAATTGAGTCATTGTAGCAGACTCCGAATGCGCGCTGGGTCATCTCATTATTTGTTCTTATCTTATCACTAGATCGTGACAATGCCGCCTCTAAGCGACAAGGCGTGGGGTTGACAAGCGTTTACTCAGATAGCTCGACAATTAGCTCTACCATTCAGTCTATCGAGGTAATAATCGAAAGAGAAGGAGGATATTTCGACAAAAAAAAAAAAAATCTGAGCAGATGTGATGAGTGCGGTGCACGAATAAGAAGGCCAGTTGAAAAGTATCAGCAAGCTTGAGGCAAGTCGCAGCGCTGAAAAGAAAAAAGAAAAAAACCGAGGATCCTGACTATGTTATGAGCAAACAGGTTATCAATAAAAACATCAGTTTTTCTCTTTCATGCCGATGAAAAGCTGTCGAATTTGTCACGAATTGCTTCCCGCGTCAGGCCGTTATCGCTCCATCGCCAAAGCTAAAAGGGTAGCGCAGGGTTAATCCGATGCGGGGTCGGCCATTCACCCCAAACTTTTACGTATCACCAAACTTGAACCCCACGATAAATAAACCATCTCATCTCAGCGCATCCCTTCCTCACACCCTCAATCAAAACTCACAACCACAATGACTCCCTCACTACAAGACGCCAAGATCACCTTTCTAGGCGGCGGCAACATGGCCGCCGCCATTATCGGCGGCCTCCTCGCCAAAAACATCTCCAAGTCCAACATCTACGTCTCCGAGCCCTGGGACGTGAACCGCAACAAGATGGCCGACCTAGGCGTCAAGACCACCGCCGACAACAAAGAAGCTGCCGCCGACGCTGATGTCGTCATCCTCGCTGTGAAGCCGCAGGTCGCAAAGGGTGTCTGCGAGGAGCTGAGCTCTGCATGGGCCAAGAGGGATAGTCTGCCTGTTGTTATCTCTATCGCGGCAGGTATTACGCTGGAGAGCATTGCGCAGTGGTTCAAGGGTGAGGCGGGTGAGGCGCCGCATATTGTGCGTGTTATGCCGAACACACCTGCGCTTGTGGGCGAGGGTGCGAGTGGGCTTTATGCGACGGGGGATGTTACCAAGGAGGAGAGGGAGTTGACGTCTGCGCTTTTGGGGAGTGTGAGCAAGGCTGCTGAGTGGGTTGATAAGGAGGAGCTTCTTGACGTCGTCACTGGTATCTCTGGTAAGTTCATCATTTCAGCCTGCAAAATCACTGTTGCTAATATGTCTAGGCTCTGGCCCCGCTTACTTCTTTGCTTTCGTCGAGCATCTTATCTCCAGCGGTGTCGGCCTTGGTCTCTCCGAGGAGCAGGCCACTCGTCTCGCCACACAAACCTGTCTGGGTGCCGGAAAGATGCTTGTTGAGTCCTCTGATGAGCCCGCTCAGCTGCGAAAGAACGTCACCAGCCCCAACGGCACTACCCACGCTGCTCTTGTCAGCTTTGAGAACTCTGGCCTCAAGGACATTGTGGATAAGGCTGTCAAAGCTGCTGCCGACCGTGCCAAGGAGCTTGGAAAGAACTAGATGGCTACCTGGAGGAGTGGAACTGTAGATGGTTTATAGAGAAATAAAAGTAAAACTGTTAACCAATTATATCTGATGAAGTGTGTATTGGAAGACGTGCGTGAATATTTGATGCAGTACCGTGTTACTCCTTGAATAAGCGACGGGATAATGTCAACTCTAATGCTTAGTTCTGTCTGCCGGAGAGGGCTCTCAGCCACGAGTCTCAACTGCAAATAACACATCTAGCTCAGAACTTAGACATCGAATACAGTTGTAACACAGAGCGACAATGTTTTGGACGGTAGTTATTCACCCAGTAAAAACTCAAACCCATCCAGGATTCCTCCAACATGTCTCCTGAGGCTTAGTGCTCTGGTCAACAGAAGCAACTGTCGCAGAGATCCTTAAGACAGTTCCTGAGGCACACCCGTTTGTTTATCAAAGGCTCAAGGTCTCAGTTGAGCAAGCGTTGGACAACTCAACTACCCAAAGGCTCAGGCGATTGGGATTCCTTCCAGTGTAATGGCTAGATGGTTGTCTTCAAATTGAGACAAGTAACCCGTTTCAATATCAAACCGGATAGATCGGAGCATCCCGTTTCAATATTACCTACAGCTCTAACTATGAGCCAAGCAAGCAAGGTAGGGTTCGATGTGTGAAGCTCTCGTTCTCCAGTCGGCCCGTATGGTGTTAGTATGATGTGAACCAAACTAAACCGCCGCCAAACCTGTCGTTGTGTGCCCAATAATCTAGCTAGAAATCTTAACAGACCATTTACTGGTCATTGTCCTGCATAATGTTCCTGCTAAAATGCACAGACGTACATTCGCAAGATGATCCCACCACAACCCATGGGGAACGTGCATATCTGGTTAGTCCCGAACTCTCGCCTACACCCACAGAGATGTCTTCTATAGGAGTATGCGCCCATTAGCCTCTACACAAATCAATCCCACTCGGCTAAACTTAGAGGAGGCCCGATTAGCAGCAATGGAACAGTGGAGGGTTGGACACTTGAGACTGGCCCTCAAGGCTCAGGGGGTTCAAGCCTAGGCGAACGAGAGAATGCCAGGATCGTGGCATAATCTCTCATATCATTGTAAGAATACACAGCCACTGAATCGTTCATAGATGGTTATGCATGCTCACATGAGTATTTCTAATTTGCGCGACGCGATATGAAGTGAGTTATCTCCAAGCAAGAGAAGAAAGCTATCTAGATAAAAGGAACAAGCCTTACAAGAGAAGAAGAGAAAACAAACGCATTCGAACAACCACAAGTATCGCCAACTTTCCATCATCAAAACCTACCAGCCTTTCATTCCCAATGTAAATTACACAAGAAAATACTTGGCTGCTGTTGTCCTCCTTCCGAACACCTTCAGAATCTGGGACACAACAACGGTTCCCACCAAGGGCCAGCCAGCCCAAGCTCACCTGTTTCCAGATCCAAGACTACTGAGATCTTCCACCATATTCCCCTCAATTGCCAAATTCCTCTACCTCTGCATCCTCCTCCTTCTTCATAACGTGGCCCTGTCGACTTTCCCAAGATGAAGACGGGACCCAGTGAACCGACTTGCGAGCGACGCTGACTTCTTCGTAAAGCTGATCAACTTGCTCCAAAGTGAGTCCTTTCGTTTCGTAAATGAAGAACCAAACAAATGCAATGCACAGGAAGCAGCAACCAAACCAAACGAAAAAGATCTTGGACTGCAAGTTTGCATTTCCATCGCCATAATTAACCATGTATGGCGTGGAATAAGCCAGAGCCCAATTGAGCAGCCAATTTGTAGCAGTTGTGATGCTAAGGGATTTGGCTCGTGTCTTGAGTGGGAAGATCTCTCCTGTCACCACCCAAACGAGGGGACCCCAAGTCGCTGCAAAGATGGAGATATAAATGCAAACAAAGGCCACAGCCGCTCGTTGCCCGCCGAGATTCTTGATGAAAATCTCGCCGTTGTCGTACTGACCGGTCGACAGAGTGCCACAGACAGCAACGATCAGTTGCGAGATAGACATGCCAATGGCGCCATATAACAACATGGGTCGGCGTCCCCATTTATCGATTGCATACATGCCAGGCACTGTCGATGCAACATTGATAGCTGAAGTGATCATTGAGATGACAAAACCACTGGACACACCCGAATTCTGAAAGTATTTGGTTCCGTAATAAAACTAAAAGATTGTCAGTTGGCACAAAGCTTCTCAGTGGTAGCCCTCATTGAACTTACGATGAAGTTGATGCCTAAGTAAACAGTCAGAATCGTTCAAAAAGGTGCGGGAGTTGCTGGAGGCTGGGTTGTACTCACCTGTAAGCTGCTGCAGCGCCTGAACGCCCATACCCGTGAGTTGCCTTTTAAGCATGGGAGGCTTGAAGCATTGGAGATAGGAGGACTGCCCAAGACTCATCTCGAACTCATGGTTTGCGACGACCTCGTTGAGTTCGTGTGCAACCTCTGGGGAATCGGCAGGTAATCTTCGAAGCCGGCTAAGAGACCTTGCCGCCTTGTCCAACTGGCTCTTCTTCACAAGGAAACGTGGGGTCTCTGGAAGAAACAGCAATCCGGTAAAGAGGATAAGAGACCAAGCAAGTTGCAGCGCAATAGGGATTCGATAGGAGCCTGAGTCATCCCGTTTCGAAGTTGCATTATTTACAACAGCGGCAAGAAGAAGGCCAATGGTGATAGCCCACTGGTAGGAGCCAACGATAGCACCACGGATCCATTTCGGTGCTGTTTCAGACTGATAGAGGGGAACTTGATGAGAGTTAGCCGTTGTAAGACACGGATAAACATGGGACATTACTAGTAGCAGAGTCAAGGCCAACACCGAAGCCAGCGAAAAAGCGGCCTGCCAGAAACAACGGAATATCCGTGGCGACAGTATGCAAAACAACGCCAAGGTTGAAGACCCAAGTCGAGATCATCAACCCAGGGCGTCGACCAAGCCAATCAGACAGAAGAGGCGAAGCAAGGGCACCGAAAAAGGTTCCCGCAGAGAGAATAGACACGATAGCTGATTCTTGAGATGAAGTGACGTTGGGGTTTCCATCAGCGTCGATATATCCTGTGCTGAACTCGCGCTGCCAGTACGGCATAGCGAGGATACCGCTAATGGTGCCGGTATCATAGCTATAGAACAGGTCAGTCACCTTGGGATTGTCGAGAGAGGGAGGAAGTGGGATACCCAAAGAGAACACCGCCAAAGGCAACGAAGAAGCCCACGGCGATGGCTGGCCAGGCTTTGCCAGGTTCATCCTGGGGCCTCGAAAGAGACGCTTTGCTGAGAAGTCCCATCTCCGAAGTGATGAAGGGTACCGAGCTATTGCTGAGATGGAAGATAGAGTATTGAAGAAGGGGAATTTCTTGATGCTGTGAGTTGAATGATTGCTGTTGTAGGATGATCTGGGTTGTGGAAATAACCAGCCTCTTATAGATTCTTCACAGCTTTGAGATTTACCTTTATCTTTGGACGAGTTCTTGTGATTGCACCCATGGAGAAACTGGAGCCTGTATTGGTGACTTGACCAATGCTTCTGATCGCATCTGGCTTTAGGAAAGACTACGACTAGTCGACGACGCTCTTCTCACATGTCTGCCAAGCCATCCAGTGAGATCCACTGTGATAGCATTTCAATCCAGTTGGTGTTGATCAGCTTTGAGAAGCATCATCCCAAACCCCGGAGATATCGAAGCACAACGGCCTCGAATAGAGCCAATCATCTCTCGCAGAGCCAAGTAGTTCATTCGTATGTTCAAAGGTCTTACCGTAGAACCAGGATCATGCGTCACTTCGACGTGGATAAGCAGCTGCGACAGCGAAGCCGGGCGATCATGACGGTAGAATGTTTCTAGAAGGTGTCGGTCAAGCCGGGGCTAACTTCAACTATCGAATCTCCGTCATCTGTGCATCTGTCCGCAACGATGCAGCTTTGAACTGGGGATGGCATCATGTTGGGTGCGGGGTTGGCCTGTTGGCTGTTAGAGCTGAGCTATTGTGCGGAGTTCTCTACTTGGACCACCATCCATAAGATCGACAAAAATGAGGCCATCTTGGGCTCAGATAAGACCTATTCTACCTTCCCCATATGGGGTAGGTGAGAAGTCCAAGCGATGAGACTGAGAGAAGGCTGGTAGAAGGAGGGGAGCTACCTGCAGTGTCCCCATTCAGGACAAGGGATCTACCAACATACTTCCTCGGAATTCCCCCGCACAATGAGGTTATTCCTAATGCGATTTAAGGCGCCGTTCAAAAACAAGCTTGATCGACACCACTTGGAACCTCGCCTAATCGCTACCAATGACCGTTGAGCGTTGTTGTTTTTGTCGCGCCGACTGGAAGACACGATGTAACACTTACGAAGATAAGTGGACGCTTCTGACACCTAGAGGTGTCATCCCAACTTCCATTTGCTTTCTGGAAGCCTGTTAGGAGACACATCGCTTACTAGCGTTATTTCCACTGCGCTGCATTGCAGGAGAATCAACCACCAGTACATACAGCACCATGACGGTCCTGAGGTCCACTAGCACACATATGGCAACCCGAGAGTCCCCTCCTTAACCAATAGCCTCAGCCTAGACAAGACTCGTTGCTTAAGCTCAAGCCTGTTTTGTCCTTCTATGCATATTCCATTTCCACTCTTTGGCCTGACATCCTGGCGTGCTCATCGTCATTTTCCATTTGGCCTGACCTATCGGATTCGAGACCATAAACACCCCGCCAATGTAAGCGCATGGTCGATGCTCGACGGGCGCTATCTGAGTGATGAATCTCTAAGCTTGAGCAAGCGCTTGATCCGTGCTTTACGTCGCTCGCGGGAATTGTCAAAGCTCTGTGAGAACTATCGCATGGTGAATAACGGCCAGGTTATGAGGGGATTTTGGTCCGGTAAGCATCATCTCCCCTGCATCTTACCCACTCCGAACCATCCGGTGTTGCCGTATGTCACATACCGTCCGTCATATCACCGCTCGTGCATGCATGGAACGTCCTGCGCTGTGCTTCTAGATCAACTATAGCTCTAGCTCATGAGACCCTAGTCACTGTTCTCGGGGATGCCCTCTCCGCAACTCTATAAATCAGGAAGTTAGTTTTGGCCAATGCACTCCTGACTCATAAGCACATTCCGTTCACCTCTCCGGGGTTGCGACTGGAGAGCTTTGCATGTTGAGGTCTATAGGCTTTCATGTAACTGCAATTGATGAAAGAATGGTCACTGTATGGATTTCAGTTAGAGGATTAAGGCACTGGCATTCTTCTTGATTCTGGGGCGTTATGAATGTGCTCTGCCTAAAAGCCCAGCATTAGGAAACCCCTTTACTCGTGTCGGAGCACTAATTATACAGTCGCCGCCCCCTTCCAAATGCTCAACTGTCACGCTCAAGCTTTCACGATAACATCTATCATGGAAAATATCCCCGCCTGGCCTCGGTATCTGGTGTTGTATCTGACTGCCAGGTCTGCTGAAAGGGAGGGGATAGTTCTGCTCCATTTTGTACCGACTTAGCTTATCCAGTGCGGTTTTGAAGTCGTCTAGAACGATCGTATCGGTGAAGCATTTGAAGATAAATGCAAACTTCCAAAATGGATTGATAACACCGATCGGGATAACAGGCGTGACCGAGAGGAGATCGACAATGATGAAGATGATGCTGAGAGACATGCTCAACAGTAAGAGACCGAACCGAGGGGATATGCGGATGATATCTAGAGGTTTGAACTCATAACGGTATTTTATGTTCCAGAAAAGGTTGATGGCGGTAAAGATCCACCAGGGATCGCTAATATGTATCAGTCAAGCTACTTAGCAGTTTTCGGTCGTGATGCTTACCGGCAGACAGCCTCAAGCGGTCGTGTTGAGGAGAAAAGACGAGTATTAGGAGTGTTGAAGTACGTGAAATTGGCATAGATCTCAAGGACCCAGTAAGGCTGGACCAGTATGATACTACCAATATATATAGCATTATTCCGCTTTGAAAGGAAGGGCTTGTTCTTCATCCAGGCGATGACGTTGTGCAGATTCCACGAGATGATGAGGAAAATCACAGTCGAGGAAAGATACCATCCCCAGGTCGGAGGATCGAAAAAGGTAAAGAAACCATTTGGCATCGCCAGAAGGAGCTTGGAAATACTGTGAGATAATTGTCTATTGAAGGCGATACTGATAAGGATGCTCACCTCGATCAAGATAAGTTTATGTAACATGACACCGCGTCGCATATTAGCCAAGGTGATACCGATCATGATGATCAAGGCGCCAATCATACAGCCTTGCGACCAAGCTTCCAGCGTGAGCTTCGCTGGGCTCGAGGGCCATGCCGCAGGGACTGACATTGTGACAAAGCGGGCTATCACATGGGTGAACAGGAGAGTGGTTCTACGATAAGGAAAGGGAGAGTAGCTCAGGGTGGAGACGAGACAGTGCATATTAATAGAGATCAACAGGACCCAAACCATTGACTTTACCCCGCCTTTGCTGAACCGCTAGTCTTCTGTGCTGCAGGCCTAAGGGGGCCTAAGCAGGCTTGCTGGCCACTAATTCGCTCATCCCCACGCCACGGCTAGCCTGGGCTGGGGTCGCGGGGAACACTACTGTACGACGACGTAGCAGGGGGGGCACGCACTCTTAGTTTGTTTCTTGTACAGTGCTTAGCAGGTCCACGGGTTAACGGCAGCGGCCAGCGTGTCAAGACTAAACTAGCCGAGGAGAAGAGCAGTAAGCACTCGTCACAGATCATCACACCATACATCACAAACCAAATGGCACTAACTGGGGCCGAGTGACCACCATTCACGACTAGCCCAGGTTAATGTCGCGCGATTCCTGCTGCACTGCAAAGTCGTAACCGAAAACACCGTATGAATGGAGATCCTTCCGAGTAAGCTTTGCCAACGTATTCTTCTTGGTCCTGCCAGATGCAAGGATCTGCACCTCTAGAATTAGATGGCGACCTAAATCACCATCCTTGCAGATAATCATTTCACGGGGTGGTTAACTGCTGCCCAGCACATCCTTTGCCAATTCGGACTAGGTCAGTTCGCTGTCCAAGTAAAGGCCCGATCACGACCTCCCTGGCCTTCATACCACCAGAATCGAATCTGTCAATTTCAGCAGTGCTTTGAGAGACATTGTAGAAACAACTAGTCAATACTATCACAAGCCTCGTAGCTAAATGAGACCAACATCAAGGTTCCTGTATCTGACACAACCTGAACGCCATTGGCCCCTTCATTCGGATAGATCAGCCCCGATAATACTGCTACACCATCATTCACAAATATCTCAACCGAGTTCCAATCCACGTATATGACCAGCTTGACGGTACTCCCTCCCTCTGGATTCGGCGCTGTGCGCACGGTATCGTATGCCTGCTTCGGACCCGCAGCCATGGAATCCGTCGCGGAACCGTCAGAGTTTCTGACCAGAAAAGCCTGGGAATGTACAAAGTCGTAGCCGACAGTCGTGCTGAAATCCCCATCGGATTTAATAATAAACCGGACCTCATTGCCCTCGTTGCCGTCATTCTTAGAGATCGTGGCGCGGATGATGTATGCCCCTTGCTCCATGTCGCTGGGCAGGGATGCAGACGCAGGATCCGTTGTGATGGTCTTGTCGCTCATGGACTTGGAAGGTCCGACAATATCTTCATACCCTCCTATTGGGATGCTGACCAACGTGGGGGAACCGTTGAAAGTCTTGAGCTTGACCTCCCGGACCAAACTCTGCTGGCCAGCAAAATCCGCGTAATATGGGAGTGAAGCTGCGTATTCCCAGTTATTCATCCAGGCAATGGCATAGCGGCTGCCGTATCTGTTATCAGGATTCTCCCAAGTGACCGTGGCGTAGAAATCGGGCCCGTCATCCATCCATTGCGGAAAGCTTTCTGTGGCTGTGAAGCCGTTGCCATCCCATTCCCCGGTCCAATACGCAGTACCGGTCGTTCTATTGTACCGATAGCCGTTAGCACCCATCGCGAGGACCCAGGTGCGCTTTGTGTTGTCGCCGTCTAGGTTGATCTGATATAGATCTGGGCATTCAAGGGTCCCCAAGTCTACACCAGCATTGCTAGGCTTGAACTCGGATACATACGCCCAGGTCTTCAGATCTGTAGAGGTGTAGAAACCAATCTTGTCACCCTCTGCGAGAGACATAGCCCAATGCCCCTCTTTGCTATCCCAAAAGACCTTGGGATCTCGAAATGCAGGTTTTGTACTTGGGCTTGGGTTTGGCATTACGGGGTTGCCTTCATAAGGGGTAAAGCTGTACCCATTGTCGGTGGAATAGAAGAGAGATTGCTGTTGCACCCCATCTGCCATCTGTGTAACAATGGCTACGACGGCATTCCGGACAAAACCAGCAGTGTTGTTCATGTCGACGACGGCGCTACCGGTCTCGATATCACCGAGTATAATACCAGTGGGAGGGTTCGGTTTGTACTTCTCCATCACTACGCCCCGACGAGTCCAGTGCACCATGTCGGTACTTGTGATATGATACCATTCCGTACCTCCTGAACCGGGGTTTGAGCTATCAAAGTTGGAGTTGTATAGGTAGTAGAGATGCCATTCGTCCCCCAGGAAGAACGGGCGTTGGGGATCACTCATCCATTTCTTCTCAGGCGTGATGTGATAGATGGGTCGGTTGTTGGTTGGAGCAGGTAGTACTGCACTGGCATATAAGATGAATAACAGGAACGAAAAACGACGGACCGTCAGCGCCTGTGAGACGAATGTGAGAGATCCTAGCATAGTAACGATGAATGTACGAGACTTTCGATTGTGATGCTAGCTGGCATAGCAAATAACGTGGATGTCCTCTTATTGTTCGTACTTATACATAGGCTATCCGCCTAAAAAAATGAGAAATATGACTGAGTGCCTAAACGGCATCACCCTTCACGAACCAACGTAGGATTGCCCCTCCAGACAAGTTCATTCCCACCACAGGACCAGTAGGGTGTAACCCCAATGAGCGACTACCGTATGGTCACAACATATAGCGGGATCCCATTCTTCTCACAGCGATAAGTCGCCCAAAGCGTCTCTGACCAAGCAATACCATGTCAAAGGCTGCACACGCGGGGTGCAGTAGCAATTCGATCTTGATGATGATGCGGAGTCGCCGCCCAGCTAGACCATACTCAACCTACGAAGAGGTTGCTAAGATGCGGGGAAGTGATGGAAGAGGGAATGATATGCCAGGATAGCTCTGACTCCTTATTGTTCGGACCATTTGGGCAGGTGATAAGACTGAACCTTGTCACACTTCCCCGCTGCTCAAACCGATGGACATTAGTTAGGAAGAGCCCTGTCTGTGTCGTCATCCGACGAATGCGCGTATGACTCGTACATGCTTCAGGGTGATGCGGGGCCCCATTAGGTAGGAGATGTTTAGCTGCCACGCTAGCTGGTAGCGAGGTGCAGTAGTTGCATTCTGGAAAGCCGCTAGAAACTGGGTATGGGGCAACACCCGGCTGATTCACATGTCGGTGCACACCCACTGTCACTAAACACACAATGTTAGCCGGCATGGGCTCATCAACAAGGGAATAGAAGACGGCAGCGTCGTGATCTATCATCCTAACTCCACATAAATCACTCATAAATGCCTCATATAATTCTTGTCAACTGCAGGGGCCCTGCACAATCAGACCAGAAGCGAGGCTAGTGACTGATCCAATAAGATGCAACTAATCGTGGCCATGTATTATAACCACATGAATCGAAAGTGACATTGAATTGACCTTGGGTGAGAGTCCAAAACCCTTCTGATCTGAAAACGGAAGGTAGAATAATGTTCCTAGAGTCCGCATTATCCACATATCTCGCCCGGCTATTGAGCTACGAAGACTCATCACTGAAGCCATCTACAGAGGCGCCAGGGCTTCTGGACATCTCCATGGCAGCGTAGATCCATCTTAATATCCAATTTCGACAAAGGTACACTTCCAGCTGGGCATCCTGGTATGCATCTGCATCTGTAGTTAGTCTATAATTTAATCGCGCATCGTCCGAACTCGTGAAAGAGTCACCAATAATTGTCGATCAAGAAGGGGTCAACCCTTGCTTCGGCGCCATCAAGCCATAACAACTTGTGGACAACACTAATTCCTTCACATGCCAGGTCGAGACAAGCAACTGTGATCCACCACTTCGATCTCCCAAGACCTAATGAAACATGTATAAATCATGCATGATTTCTTTCCTATCTCACAACACATCAATCATTCCAACTCCTCAGTCAAAGATGCAACTTCGACTCTCCCTTCTTCTTCTTCCTTGCTTGCTGGCAACCGCCAGTGCAACATCCTACACTGAGGACTATCGTCCTCAATATCACTTCACCCCAGCCAAAAACTGGATGAATGACCCTAATGGCCTCATCTATCATAAAGGCAAATACCATATGTACTTCCAGTACAACCCTACAGGCGACGTCTGGGGAAATATGTCCTGGGGCCATGCAGTCAGCGACGATCTGATGCGCTGGAAAGAATTGCCTGTTGCCCTCAACGCGTTCGACTCTCCAGCAGGATCGTTGAATGAACTCTATTTTTCCGGGAGTGCTGTCTCTGACGATGCCATGACTTCGGGTCTTGGACATGGCAAGAGACCTCCTCTTGTGGCCGTCTACACTTCGGCTTATACGACAGATATGACCCTCCCGAGCAATAAATCTGTGCGTGCCGGCCAGCAATCTCAGTCAATCGCCTTCAGCACGGACAACGGCCTTTCTTGGACTGAGTATCCTGACAACCCAGTCATCCTAGAGCCTCCCGGCCAATATGCCGACCAATACCTCAACTTCCGCGACCCATTCGTCTTCTGGTACGAGCCAAGCAAGCACTGGGTCATGACCGTATCACTGCCCAACCTCCACAAACTGCTTATCTACACTTCCAAAAACCTGACAGCCTGGGAACATGTCAGCGAATTTGGTCCTGTCAATGCAGTTGGTGGCCAGTGGGAGTGCCCCAGCTTGTTTCAGCTTCCGGTGGATGGTAAAAAGTCCAGAACCAAGTGGGTTATGGTGATTGGACTCAATCCTGGCGGCCCTGCACATGCTGGCGGATCAGGAACCCAGTACGTGGTCGGCAGTTTTGATGGAACAACATTCACGGCAGATGCCAATAATGTTTACGATGCGTCTGCTCCAGAGGACGGCGTGGTGTTTGAAGATTGGAAAGAAACCAGCTTCGCCGCATCAAGCTGGAAGCCAACTGGTGACTTCGTCAATCAACAGCCCAGCAACGGCCAGGTGCTCACCTTGTGGGAAAAGGGCGATGCATCTGTTGGATCTCTCAGCTCCAAGAAGTTTACTGCCTCCAAGAAATACATTGCCTTCAAAATTGGCTGTTGCAACAATCCATACAATCCAGAGACGTATGGAACGACAGAAGATCAGGAGACAGCCATCAACCTGATTGTGGATGGACAGGTTGTCCGATCGACCACTGGCGTCAACGGAGGCGATGTCATATGGGCGAGCTGGAACGTCGCCAACCTCATTGGCAAGACTGCATATATCGAACTCGTTGATCGCGCCACGGGAGGCTGGGGCCATCTTGACGTAGGCGAAATTGTCTTCACAGACAAACCACTCCCGCCGCAAGCGAACTGGGTGGACTACGGTCCTGACTACTACGCTGCTGCCACGTACAATGGACTTTCCAATTATGAGCGTGTGGCAATCGCATGGATGAACGATTGGGCCTACGCTGTGGACATTCCCACTTCCCCGTGGCGAAGCGCGATGAGCATTCCTCGGGTCTTGACGCTCGAAACCGTCGACGGGAGGGCGCGCCTGATACAGAAGCCACATCCTAACCTGCAAACCTTGGAGAGCAAAAGAATGCTGTATAAGAATCAATGGCGTTCAACGCGCACGGGAAATTTGACTCTCCCAGTTTCTGGCAAGGCCTTGGATATAACCTTGACCTTTGCTGCTGGCAAAGAGTCCAAAATGCTGGGCCTGAACCTACGAACAGACGGCAAGAAATACGGCACTGCTATTGGTTATGACTTTGATACCAATGAGATGTTCGTTAATCGCGAGTCATCTGGTGATTCTTCTTTCAGCGCCTCGTTCTCTGGCGTATACTACGCTCCGCTGCCTGTCAGGGATGGAAAGGTTAAACTGCGCATTCTGCTGGACTGGTCATCAGTTGAGGTGTTTGGCGGGCGTGGTGAGGAAGCGATAACAGCACAAATCTTTCCTCCGGATTCAAGCACGGGCGTGTCGCTGTTTTCTGTCGGTGTTGTGAAAGACGTCAAGATAGAGGTGCACTCGGTATTGTCTGCATGGACAAGGTCGTATTGATGCTGGGCTTTGCGGAGAGTATAGGCAAGAGGAGCAAACTGGAAGAGGTAGTGAACGTAACTCTGTCCGTGTCTGCCAATACTTTGTACCCCTTCTGTGGTTATTTCCTCTGCCCGTTCTGAGACAGTTTCTTCGTATCAGTTACACATACATCAAGACGAGGCCTCATGTTATCTTCAAACACATCCTTGTAACAAATTCAAGTTAGTAGTGTCCAGAACTTCATAAAGGACCTCTAGTCTAAAGTTCCTCATTGCTTACAGACTCATTCATTTCTTCATACTTGCTCTTCAACCACATATCCAAGTACTCCAATGCTTTCAGATCGCACTCAGTCGACGACTTCGTATACACAGCGCGCGGTAGTCCCTGCCAATCGCCCACATGCCCACCTTTATCTAATTCCGTCCCAAAAAGATGACAAGTATCAAAGTCCAACAACACAGGATCCCCCTTATCCGTGAACATGATGTTAAAGGGACTCAAGTCATTATGTGCAAGTCCCAAGGTGTGAAGATGCTCCAGCGCTGACTTTACAGCAGCGATGCACTGCTTGCGCTGACCAAGTTCAAACGACGATATGTCATTTGCGCGCTCAAAAAGAGTGCTTTTGTATTTGAGGAGGGCGAGCCCTTCCAAGCGTCCATCTTCACCAACAACGCATCCTAAGCTTTGACCTAGATTTGGGTGGGGATGCTCACGCAAGATTTCGTAGATCTTGGCCTCTTGCAATAAGAGTAGGGGAATAGTATCCTTGTCGCCTAGGGAATAGAGCGAAACATCAGGGATTTTGATATAGATTTCGGGGGCACGAGTGAGAGTAGAAGGACATGGCGGGAAGACATTCTCCCTGGGGATGAGGCAGAGCTCTTTGATGATGCTAGCTTCATCAATATCCTTTGACTTGGATTCACTGGTCCCGTAATAGATTTCACCATTTTTAACCGCGACAATACTTGTGTGAGAGAAAACTAGCTGCCCTGAGTCGTCACCCTCACGGGTTTTCCAGATCTCATGTGCGGCGAAGGGCTTTAGGGAACTTGTGCAGTAGTTCATGGTATGCGTGATCGGTAGCCTCCCTTCAGAAGTATAATCCTAAGATTCAGTGTGCTGTATCAGAGTATGCCAATAACTTGTAGCTTGAATGACGCAGAGATTGTCGAAATGGTGCGAGACTAGTAACCCTACATCGCCCCAGAATGCGGGGAGGGAAGAAACCCTAGAAAGGTTGAGGCTCGGGTAACAGAGCCTCTAACGCATTGATATCGGACAACCAATCATGGCTTGGTAACTTAGCCAGCTGGCCCGAGTTCGGTGTACTCGAGCTTACTTAGGTAGCCAATGGGGTAGTCTAGACAAGCTTACCTGAATGTTGGACTGCAACAGAAGTGGGAAATGCACCCTACACTTGTTGAGACGTGGCCTATCAAAGTTTATCCCGCTCCATCTTGTCCAACATACCGACCTTCATTCGCACGAGCTTTGGCAAGCCCCTCTCTCTCATGGGGGCCTCAGTCTTGTCAGTCCTGGTATTGCGTTCCCCAATGGTAGGTCAGTATGACCTTGAAGACAAGGGTAAGGGAGCTAATTCATGCATGGCGTCTCACATGAACACGCATTGCCAGACCAAAGATAAGGTGCATTTCTTTTGGAGGTTTGCGCATTTTAGTGACCGCCTGCTTGAACTGGCGTCACCGATAAGTATAAAACCCGCCCCTCTGCGCTTTTTGTAGTTACACAGCCTGAACCTCTTTGACAACACCCCAAAGAACCATTAGCCACTACAACACAAAAGAAGCTCCGTCCTTTCAGAACTGCAACCATATCTTATAATAAGATGTTAGTCCTTCCAGGATAAATAGGTATCTTAAAGACTTACCAGCAAATGGCTTAGGCATACCCCCGCGGCCCAGCCCCTCAACTTGACATCGGGAGAATCTACGGCATCATTGAATAGCAGCACTGTTGACATTTGGGGGGTAGAGAAAGACAACACTAACTAACTGATGGAATTGGGTAGCGCGTATTGATATATGCTAGCCTTATATCAGCCCTCTATATTGTCAGAATGCAAGTAAAGATCTAATATCATTTTAAATAGCCTTGTCGCCAGTAGTTAAACAGGCGAAATAGCTTATGCCAGTGTGTATCTACAGGCTCTACTGAATTTTATTAGTTGATACAGCATGGGATAACCCGGGAACCAGTAAAGACTATGTGGCTTATGAAAGTAATTACTGGATCATAACATTAGACTCAGAGCTACCAGGAGCAAGGAGTAGCCCAATAGTTGTAGTTCTCTAGAGCTACCTAAGCGAGACAAACGACGCGGTGATTATAGTTAGTCCAAGAGTAACTCATAGGTTAGTCCTCTGTAGGTGATAGGAAGCTTTCCCTTGAAGCGTACCTTGGTACCTGGCTTGATGGTAAGAATTAGTATTATTATCGCCTACGCATTGACTGCTTGTCAACCTCTCCTATCCGTTTCAGTACCACGTAGTCAATATCTACCTTGTATCCATAGTCACAGAACCAACTTGTCCCGTCTGGAACAGCGGTAGTAAGTTCCCGGGGTCCTCCAGTGACTTTATCCTCTCTTCCAGACTCTCCTCGCCATCCATCATCTCTAGTTGTCGATTGTACAGTTCCTTGACTTCTTTCCTCGTCGCAATCATCTGCTCACAATACAACTGGCAATAATTCTCCAAACTTTTGATCCGCTCTTGCAGTGCCTCTATCACCTGCCAAGCAGCCGAACTGTTCTGATACGAAGCTTTCAGCTGGTTTGCCGCCTCCTCTTGATTCCCTTCCACTGTCTCTTCCAAATCACTAATTCGACCGACGAGATTCTCCAGTTGGTAGCTCCCTTTTTGTTGGAGTTGTGCTTCAAGCTCTCGTACTCGTTTCTTGAGCGCCGTAATGTCCTCGCTTGTTTTTAGGGATGTCGATGAATGAAAGCATGAGAAATGACCGCAGTAACATGTCGCGCCTGGGAGGGACGTGTTGTGGTGAAAGCCCATGCATCCGCAGCGATGGCCTTTTAGTTCCGGTATTGTGAGGATATAACGACATTGCCCCTGCGGTAATTGCGCTGCGTCTCCAGGTGGTGCTGAGGCTGATTGAGTGGAGCGATGGAGATCATTAGGATGGGGCATTTTTGACGATCGACGAGCACTGCAATCTGACATTTTGACGACAAAAGGAACGGTAACACAAAGAGAGAGAGAATTAATAAAAAGCACTAACCCGGCGGATAATTCCATTAAATGGAGGTCATAAGCCATTCCGCCACCGAAAAGGGCCACGCGACCCCGCGAACTTGTCGGTTCGGAGTCAAGCCCGAGAGGAGAAAGAGCGTGGGGGTTCCCAGATGGAACCCGACGACATGGATACAGCGCGAGCATGGCCCAAAGGGGAATTCTCTCGAGTCATCAATCGGCACTAAAAGAACATCCCACGATCTGAGGGGAAATGGGGTTGCAGTGTGGATTTAAGCATTGCCGTCATTTGCCGATGAGCTGAGCATGTCGTGATATGGCGGTGCAAAGGCATGTGAGGGGAAGCGGCATCACGAATGCCCGGGGCCTATCTAATGTGAAGTCTCAAGATTACGAGTAGTATTCACGATTCCATGAGCTATCTTGATACTCTAGTAAATACTACCTTCACTTGCTCTGCGCACTTATAAGCCGCTTGTTAATGGCCAACAAGATCGTGTATAGAGTCTCAATGGTCGCAACATCAATACCAAGCTCCCTCCCTTTCCTAACAGGATATCCCAAAATGACTTCAACCTCCATCGGCTTACCATTCTCGTAATCCGTCCTCATGCTACTCCCAATAGGCGGCATCGCCAAGATATTCTCCAGGAGCCTATCGATCAGTTCGTACCCCAAAGGAACACCAAGCGCATTCGCAACATCGATGACTTCCTTCATTAGCTTTCTTGTCATGGGAGTCGACAGGTCAGATGAGCTGAGCCATGCATGCGTGTCCATCAGTGTAAGAGCAGTGAGCGAATTCCACGCTGCGTTCCAGACTACCTTCTCCCATCGTTGAACCTGGATGTTGGGAACGATTTGGAAGATAGTCTTGCCAATTGAGAGAAGCGATTCAAACTGAGCGAGGCGTTGGGCATCTTGTGATGCGTCGCCCGCTTTGTTTGGGTACAACCCAACTTGCATATCCTCGGAAGTCGTATGATGTATGAAACCAGGTTCTGGCTGCCTTGCACCAACCCACGTCTACAATCATTAGTAAGAAGATGACAGGTCAAAGAAATACACATACCACGCATGAGATGATGGTTACACTCGAGAACTTTTCACGGAACGCATCCTCATTGCCAACCCCGTTCTGGATGACGACAATCGAGGTGTTATCACCGACGCCGGGAGCAATGTCAGCAGCAGTGCTGAGCTGATCGACTGCTTTGTTCGTGCAGATGATGAAGTCGAACTTTTGATTAGCTTCGGCGACAGTTCGAAAGACTATGCACAGGTCAAGAAAAGGTTCATGAGGCTGCTTGATGGCACATACCCTTGTGAGGTTTCACGTGGTGTTTTCCATGGTTCTGGCTGTCAATTGAGATACCATTCGCAGAAACAGCCTCGTAGTTCGATCGGGCGACGACGGTTAGATGAACATGTTCACTACGACTCAAAATGAAGGCATGAAACGAGCCGATCCTCGAAAATGTCAGTCATGATCTGATCACGGTGCAAGTGAACCTACGCTCCAAGGCCATAGACCAATACTTCCAATGGTTTGTCGCTCATCTCGACAAGTCTTTTTAAGCGCGGGGTAATACAAGAAAGCAGGTTCAGAGAAGTAAATACAAGGAAATCTGAAGAACTTCGCGAATGCTTTTCCGTCTAAGTTTGACCCCTCACTCAGGATTTCCGGGGCCTCCATCGCCAAGAGCGTGGGGGTTCATCATCCCGACCTGAATTGCCGAGCATGTCCCGGAGGTTGCTTACCCCGGATTTCATGTGCTTTCGTGGGACGTCAGAGAACGACACGAGACTTGGAATGTCGATGGCAAGTTGTGGCCGAAGGAGTTGATGACAGGCTGAGAACAAGCACTTCATATTAGAATAACATCTTAAACTGTAGTATGCACTATTGCTTCACCACTCTCTAATACTGCCATCCGGACCATGGAACGTCTTACACTGCCATGGTTCCGTCTCTTTCGCAATCCTAGCCACCATCTCTTCATTAATCTCAATTCCCAAGCCATGCCCCGTCGGAGCCTTGACGTGACCACCTTCTAGATCAAAAACACTCGGGTTCTTGAGATACGTCAAGAGATCAATATCTCCAGCCTCAGTATTATAGTGCATCCCCAAGCTCATCTCCAAAATGGCAAAGTTGGGCGATGACAAGGCGACTTGGACAGAAGCAGCGAACGCAACAGGTCCAAGCGGACAGTGAGGTGCAATGGCGACATCATAAGCTTCCGCCATGGTAGCTATACGCTTCGTCTCAGAAATACCGCCTGCGTGCGCGATGTCAGGCTGTAGAATATCGACACTTGAATCTTCTAAAAAGCGTTTAATATCCCAGCGTGTATACAAGCGCTCACCGAAGGCGATTGGGATGACGGTCTGGTCAGATAGCTTCTTGATAGCCTCGGGATGCTCCACGAGAATAGGCTCCTCAATGAACAGAGGTCTGTGAGGTTCCAGGGCTCGTGCGAGTTGTTTCGCCATTGCTTTATGGCAGCGACCGTGAAAGTCAAGACCGGCGTCGAGACCTAATGCCTTGACCTGTTTGAGGCGTTCGACGGTGCTGTCGAGGGCGGACGGGGAGTCAATCCAGCCTAGATCTTCGGTGGCGTTCATCTTGACGCATGTCAGCCCCTGCTCAAGGCGCTTTTTTCTGCGGGCTGTTAGCATCTGCTTGAAATTGATGTTCTGTCACAACTTACGCGGCTGCTTCGATATCTGATGGCCTGTCGCCGCCGATCCAGCAGTAAACTTGGACTTTGTTGCGGACCTTACCGCCGAGAAGCTCGTAGATAGGTACCTTCAAGTTGCGACCTGTTCCTGTAAGCCTCAGGCTGCCCAGTAGGACAGTGTCTGTAGTCACCTTTCAGATCCCATAACGCGATGTCAATGCCTGAGATGGCAGACATGAAGACTGGTCCACCACGGTAAAACCCATGACGCCAGAAGGTTTGCCAGATGTTTTCGATATCACTACCATGTCCATCAATAGCTGTTCATCAAGTGTCTCCAGGATACCAATACTTACTTTGCTTCCTGTTCAATAATCCGTGGAATCATCTCATCCAAACATCCCTCAACAGCAAGATCATGTCCCTCAAGCGTAGCTTCACCCCATCCATACTGTCCATTCTCATCAACGACCTTGACCATCAGCCATCGCGGCTTAACACGGTAATACTTGACAGAAGTGATCTTGGCCATTGTTGCTGATGGGTGAGACCTGGCCAGACACGAATTTCCCCGACTTTTTAACCGTCATGACTCGGCTTCCCCGCCGGCTAACACGACATCGTCAGATTGGATCGGGAACCCCCACGCGCAGAAACAGGTTCTGTGGCCCCCACGAACTAAAGAACTACGTAAATCTGGGGTAACGAGCCGCACGATGCAGGGTTTATTTCCATGCTGTGCCTCGGAGGAAGCCGTGTTTTTCCACCATTGTTAGTTGGTCACATTGGCATGAGCTCCGTTTCGCCCACAAACCTTGCTTGACCCCGAATCAGTGACAGGAGGTCCCCCGACTCTTCAAGAACGAAGAATGCTGCTGATTATATGGGCACTTTTCACTCAGAGTCTTTGATCCCACTACAAAAAGATAAATTGGAAATAGATGTAGGAACATGTCAGTAGGGATTGATTGACTTCTTGAAGGGCATAGAGTACACAATGAATTCGAACTTCTGGATTCTATCGTCCCATCCATCCACCATCAACAGTAACCAACTCCCCAGAGACATACGAACTCCCCCTCCCCGCCAAAAACACCGTAACCCCCTTGAAGTCCTCAGGACATCCCCATCTCCCCGCCGGAATCCTCGACAAAATACTCTCCGCCCTCTTCTCATCATTAATCAGCGCCTCATTCATATCAGTAGCAACATACCCCGGCGCAACAGCATTCACATTGACACCCTGACTCGCCCACTCGTTACTCAACGCCTTTGTAAGCTGTGCGATCCCGCCTTTTGCTGCTGCGTACGCGGGGACTGTAAGACCGCCTTGGAAACTGACGAGTGAGGCAACGTTGATGATGCTTCCGCGATGGCCGCTGGAGTCGGGGCTGCGGGTTAGCATGTATGAGCCTAGATCGCGACATAAAGTCCAGACTGTGCGGAGGTTGACTTGGAGGACTTCGTCCCAGTCGCTCATGGGGAATTGATGGGCGGGGTGTCGTCGTTGGATTCCGGCGCAGGTTATTAGGATGCTGATGTCGTGACCGTCGGCGAGGATGCGTTTGCTGAGATTTTCGACTTGTTCTTGATTTCTAAGGTCTGCGGTGTATACGAAAGCCTGTCGTCCAAGCTTTTCAATCAATATCTTGGTCTCCATGTTTCTTTCGTCTCTCTTGATGATGGTGTCAGACAGTCTAGCGGGTTACAAAGAGAGGGAAGACTTGCCTGCACCAGGATGATATCTGCGCCTGCTTCTGCAAGTGATAGGGCCATAGCCTGACCGATGCCTCTCGTCCCACCAGTGACAACAGCCTTATGGCCCTTTAATGAAAACAGAGATTCCAAGATGCTGGTCATGATTACAAGTGATGGAAGGCACTCTGCGAAGATGTATGTGATGCGGTAGCCCAAAACTTCAATTACTCTTCGAATAACAGTCCACGAACTACACCTCAGATTTAGACATCAAACCAACCCCAGAACCATGAAGTCAGTAACTTGTCATCTCGTGCGACCCCCACGTCGGCCCGACTCTGCTGTCGGCATTCTATCCGTGTCTAAACGATGATCATCTGCGGGGAAGACTCTGGGGTAATCCTCCCTCAATGGCATTCTAGGCAGACTTGCACGTCGGACAATAAACACGGGGGAGACAGTGAGCTTCGATGAGAAACGTGGGGGGTTACTGAGACGGGCGCAGGTACGGTTCAATGCCGTCGGTCCATCGTCATTTTGAGCTTAGCTGGGATTTGGGTCGGAGCCGCTGAATTGTTGGCCTTAGAGCGTGGGGGTAAGCCGACTGAGTTCCAGTATTCCTGCTAGGCCTTGTAGCAAGTGAATGAGGACCTGAACGAAGGTGAACGACCATACATCCAATCATGATTGTCCTGTTCTTGCTGATGCCTGGTTGATCCCTAACCTATACTCGCTCCACAAGCCAGATTATTTAAAGCTGTCAAAGGCATGTATTACTTTAATACTGGATAAGATCTCTAAAGAATTAAGAAATATATTTACCTCCGGTTTTTGGTTTATATTGTGACTCGTAACTAAGAGTATAGGGGATTCGAATGTCTCATCGCTTTTGCCAGAGTTTGTGGTGATGATCTAGTATTGCGATAGAAGCTATTCACACTCAACATAAATATCACATTTTAATACAACAGGATTCATAAATTAAAGCCCTCGCATGAATCTACCATCTCCGCCGTCCTTAACGTCATTCTATGAAGAACTCAAGGTTACCTCGACAGCCTGCAATTGCTTGCATCATGAGAGTGACAACAGGAACTTTGCCTTGAGACTTGTTTAAATACCATGTACAGTCCTCCCTAGACAGCCCCTAGTCATTTTACATTGAACACGTAATAATTTACAGAAACAAAAACGCGAAAGTCAGTGTATGGACCAAAAATGTGAAGTCCAAGGCATCATGGTAGTCTTCGATTGCCACAGTTTCTCAGGTAGACAGTGCGCCGCACTCAACAACTCGCATACCCACGTCAAACATCTTCAGCTGCAACCAAGTTCTTCAGATCGTTGGATATCTTCCAGGATCAATGGTTAAGTCACTCGATGGGACGATGCGTGCCCCCAATGTAACATAGTTCTTCAAGCCTTTCACATGCAATCAATCCATCTCGCTACCTTCAACTTCTGCAGGGGATAGACACCAGCCAGGCCGCTTAAGCCTGAACTAAACAGAAACCTCTTTAATAAGCCGCAATTATGCGCATCTCCATGGCTAGAGATGGAAGCATGAGGCTTTACAGGGGAAATCTAAGACATGCACCATGCCGGGTCGACAGTCAACCAGGCTAAAAGCGGGTCAAAGCTCTCAGGCTCGGATCCGAATGGTTGCAGTGAAGGGCAAAGAAAGATCTGAGATAACAACGCGGTCCAGATCATACGAGAAGATTATCACAAGGGAAGACAGTTGTAGCAGCTGAAGATGAGGAGCGGCTTTTGAACGAGACCCCCCACGTCAATTGCCGACGGGTGAGGTCAATTGCCATCAAGTTCATCAGGAGCATGATCAGCGCGGTGTTGTGAACGGTTTTCAGGGCATTTTCAGCAGAGGGGCACTAATTCCGCTTCAGCGACAGGGCAGCCATTCAACTTCAACTCTGTCAGAACCATCATCAACGCTGCAATACAAGATCCAATGGAAGTCTCAACAATTCCGTGATCTATTTCCAATTGCCGAATGAGATCAGATGCAAACAGCCCAGATCTTCCCCCCACACAAAATCTCCTTGCGATGCACATTCACATTCACTCAGGTTGACAGTCAACCACACCGCGGTACACTTCCGGCCAAATCCCCATACCTTTCTCCGCATCGTCAACCCCCACGTGCCAATAATGACGTTGATCCTCGAAGCCAAAACCACAACCGCTAAGCTGATCTTGGCCTCGGCAATACGAACCGCCAATAATTGCAACACCAAGCAAGGTTTTGACCATGACTCGCCATTGCCTGCCCTTGGGGAGTAACGATCTACCATGGAATTTCACCGCTCGTCACAAACCCCGCTACCGTCCACAAATCCCCCAGATTCTCGCTCTTCCCCAGACTCGCTTCTACCTCGCGTGGGGGGAACACAAGCCTCTAAACTCTATGTCATTGAGACTAACGGTCTTCCCGTCGACCGGTGAAAGTAGCTAAAAGGATAAGAAGGTCGTTGTTTCTTCTCACTTTGAATTCTGCATCCCTCATCCATTCATCACTCCCTCATTGTACTTGGCGGAGTTTAATCACAATGTCTACTTTCAAGGGCGACGATGCTCCCTGTCAACAACACGCCGAGGGCGTTGAGTCTCAGATCGCGAAGCCGGATCTTCATCCTCAGGATGGCGATGCTGTCGCTCAGATGATTGGTGCTCAGCACATTGAAGTCTCCGAAGAAGACGTGCGTTACCTTTCTCGCTACTCTCACTCTTCAAACAACTAACTCTCAATTAGAACAAACGCCTCCGCCGAAAGACCGACAAACACGTCCTCTCCATCCTCGTATGGGTCTATTTCCTCCAAATCCTCGATAAATCCGTCCTCGGCTACGGCGCAGTATGGGGCATGCGCGAAGACACCAACCTCAGCGGAAACGAATACTCCATGGTCTCCTCCATGGCGCCCATCGCACAACTCGTCTGGCTCCCCTTCTCCTCGTGGCTGATGGTCAAGATTCCCCATCGTATTTTTATGGCTAGTCTCGTGTTTGGCTGGGGTGCTGCGCAGACGTGCATGGCCGCTTGTACTACCTACCAGGGCCTTCTTGCGACGCGTTTCTTGCTCGGTTTGTTTGAGGCTGCGTGCTTGCCGCTGTTCTCGGTCATTACGTCGCAGTGGTATAGACGTGCTGAGCAGCCGATGCGGGTTGCTTGTTGGTATGGAACTAATGGTCTTGCGAATATGTTTGCTGCTGCGCTTTCGTTTGGTCTGGGTCAGATTAACGGCTCGCTTGCTTCATGGCGCATTCTGTTCCTCTTTGCAGGTCTCATCACCGTTCTTACTGCACCGGTTGTTTACTGGGTTCTCGACAACGACATTCCTTCTGCGCGCTTCTTGACCGAGCACGAGAAGCTTCAAACCATTGAGCGTCTGCGTGCTAATCAGACTGGTACTGGAAGTCGCAACTTTATCTGGAAGCAGGCTTTCGAGGCCCTCATTGAACCCAAGACTTGGCTCTTCATCAGCATGGCTTTGTGTCTCAACGTCACAGCCGCTGTCACCAACACCTTTGGTCCTATCATCGTTGGTGGCTTCGGTTTCGATAAGGGCGTTACTTCGCTTCTCAACATTCCCTTCGGCGCCGTGCAACTCCTCGTCATCTTCCCCGCCTCATACCTCGCACATCGATACCGCGTCAAGTCCGTCTTCCTCATCGCCGTCATGCTCCCCGTCCTCGCAGGAGCAGTCATGCTTCACCAACTCAACCGCGATCACGTCGCTCCTCTCCTCGCAGCATACTACATGCTCGCTTTCCTCTTCGGTGGCAATCCCCTCATCGTGTCTTGGATGATCTCCAACATCGCTGGTACCACCAAGAAGTCGGTCATCATGTCGCTGTACAACATTGGTGTTTCAGCTGGTAACATCATCGGGCCTTTGCTCTTCAGCTCCAAAGATGCACCGTACTATAAGCCTGGTCTCACCAAGACCATGGGTATCACTGGTGCTTTGATTGGTGTTATTCTGTTGCAGTTGGTCAATCTTATGTTCTTGAATAAGATGCAGGAGAGGAATAGAGTCAAGAATGGTAAGCCTGCTAAGATCAGGGACTTGAGTATGGAGCATCACTATGTCGCAAATGCCCACGACAATGACGAGGATGGATTGGGACAGAATGCCTTCATGGATCTCACTGATTCCAAGAACGATGAGTTTGTCTATGTCTACTGAGTGTTGGCGCAAAGTATTCAGTTATTAGGATTTACCAAGATAGCGTGACAATTGTTAATTTATGTGTTTATCAATTCATCTTTCACTCTGAATACAAAGAAATATGCAGGCCACATAAACTCGTTTTCGAGGTTCACAGGCAGCGCATCCTATTGTAGTTGACATTTCAAGTCCATGTGGCTTCGACTCTTCGCTCAGTGCGACGCGTTCGGGACCATCTAGGCTCAAGTCGCTGTCTACATTACAAAAGATCGTCCTTCTTTTCCTACTTAGGTAGCTGGGTTCAATTCACGCCTCTTCAGGTGCTGCGCTCAAGTTGCTTTGGCATCCTATGCGGCAGGCAGTGAGCAGCAATAAACCCACGATTGAGTACTCAAGTCTAGCCCGGTATCATAGGTTTCACCGATATCTAGACTTGCAGCAAGGCAGATAAGCATCAGAGGAGAACAAAAGCGTATTGAAGACGACAGATGTACTAAGGGTCTAGCATTGACTATATACTCCATAACTTCATAAAATATTGATCGGAATCCTACTCACCGACCGACCAATGTCAATCGTGACAAATCCTTTCTGCACCAGCACCTAACTATCCAGACCCAATGTTGCGGCATGGTGTACTTATAGACACACTTAATCGGAGTTGAAGGTCAGTTCGGCACGCTCAATGATGGGCGGGGGCTTGACAACACCCTTCTTGCGGAGGATGTGTCGCTTGAAGAAGTATGGAAGCCAAACGCGTGTCTCGTAAGAGATGAACTGCTTGGTGGGGACAGAAAAGACCTCTGTGATGGCATTAGTAAGATACCGATGATTCAAGAGGCGGGTGACTTACGGTCAAGTTCCTCGAGGGTGAGTTGCTTGGTCTCGCGGACGAAGCAGAAGATCATGCCCCAGGCAATCAGATTGAGTCCGGCGTAGAAGCCGACTGTATACAGTTAGTCAATATCCAATGGAACGGGAGATTGGAGGAACGTACAAGCTCCGGTGGGAGTCATGGCATTGGTCATTCGAGGGAATGTCAGACCAAGGACACCAGCTGTTGACGTGTTAGTGAAGGTCAATTGATGGGGTTCTGGAGACTTACCAAAGGTGTTGTTGATGCAGACAGCCCAGGCCATACCCTGCTCACGCTGGATGGTGGGGAATACTTCGGCAGAGTATTGGAAAGCAACAGGACCTTCTCCGAGGGAGTAGGCGATGGTGAAGAGGTACACGAAGCTGATGGGTTAGTAGGTGAACCTTCAATGAGTGGGTCAAGGGACTTACAGAACGACGGGTCCAATCTGGGCGCCACGGCTACCGCTGTGGTTGAGGAGAGACAGACCGGCGGCTAACAAGAAGATACACATGAAGGGGAAGGTCTAGATCATATTAGAATATGTGTATAGAATTGAGTTCTGGTGACTCACGATAAGGCAAAGAGTTCGTCGTCCCTTAGTGTCGATGAGGAACAAGGTGGGGATGGTAGCAATGACCTGGATAGCACCGTATCCAAGAGAAGCATACAAGGCCTGAACAGCTGTGTAGCCAGCGTTTCGGAAGATGGTGGAGCTGTAGAACGAAATGACTGAGATTGTTAGTGATTGGAGCAGCAAAGAGATAGTACGACTTACTGTTAATACCGCACATCTGCTGCGCAATCATGACGGTAGAAGCACCATAGTTCGCGCGCCTAATGCGAGGCACAGCAAAGCAATCCCACAAACGCTGGAAATAGCCCGCACCCCTCGCAACAGTCAACTCCTCCTCATAGATAATCCACGAGTAGTAAAAGTCCCTGGCAGCAATGATATCATGCGCCCTGAGCCTCTGCATCGATCTAAACCCCTTGGCATGCTTCCCATGCTTCATCAACCAACGGGGCGACTCGGGGCAGAAAAAGATACCGATACCCAGAAGAAAGGAGGGGATGAAGGCAGAGCCGAGCTGCAGGCGCCAGGAGATCCTGCCGGTGTCCTTGACGATGACGTTGGCGCAGAAGCCGAGGAAGATGCCGACGACGACCCAGAGCTGCCAGAACATGACGAGGGCGCCGCGGACGCGGGCGGGCGCCATCTCGGCCGAGTAGATGGGGACGGTGGCGTTTTTGGCGCCGATGCCGATGCCCATCACGAAGCGCACGGCGAAGAGCTCTTGCCAGGAGTGGGTGAAGCCGGAGGCGATGGGGGTTGCGGTGAGACAGCATGCCGTGATGAAGATTTCACCGCGACGACCGAAGTAGTGGTTCAGCGGATCAACGATGAAAGCGCCACTGTTCTCATTAGCATTTCTGACAAACTCACTTGGACTGATAGACTTACATCAAACCAGCAGTCAAAAAGATAATCGAGTTGACCAGTCCAACAATCCACTGATCTCGGACACTATTCTCCTCGTCAAGCCCAAATTCCTGAGGAAACGACAGATTGGCACCGTTGGAACCAGTCTGATCCCAACCCTGAGTCGCAGCACCAATGGCGCACAGAGAGATAGAGTACCAGAGCATCTTTGGTCCGTGCCATTTATGATCGCGCTCGTACTCGAGGGCCTGACGCTCATCTTCCTTGAGCTCCTTGACCATGTTGAACTGCTCTTGGTCACGGGCGACGAGGGCGGCGCGGGAGAAGAGCTCTGCGTGTTCGGACATGCCGTGTGTTTCGGCAAAGACACGCGCATCGTGGGCTGCTTGTTCAGGCGTGACGCGCTGTAAAAATGAATGTCAGTAATTGAAGATAAAAAGTATACATCAATTGAAGTGATTAGATCAATTGAGTTGGGGGTCATCGCCGAGCTTCTTGGCGATTTGGCTAAGAAGGCTCGGCGATGAGCCAAGAGATCGCCAAGCGTACCTTGAGTGGATTCTCAACGATGTTCAAGGCAGTCGAGCCGCGACGACCTGTAGTAGCAGGCGGTACATTGCCGAGACCATTCTTCTCATTGTGAGATGCCTCAGGGACATCAGGGCCCAATTCCTTGTTATCCATTATAGCTTATGAGTCTTGGATGGTAAAGATGGAAGAAGAAGTGTGGAGGACTGAGGAGCCAAGAAAAGAAAAGACAGAGAGGCCAAGGGTAGTGTTAAATAACTTGGCAATTGAGAATACAATGCGGGTGAGACCTGGGGCGGATGAGTTTGGATAGGATCATCGCTCATCCCCGGTTCATCCCCATCTTGTGAGCCAGTCTAAGGATGAGGAGGGATGGTGGGCGGGCGTTTAAGCGTATCCACCACATGCACCTTTGGATATATCTGACCACCAGAATTTGGAGATGGCACTTGAGAAATTGTGGAAACGTTAAGGTTATTGTCTCGGAATGAACCAGGGGGCTCTTGTCTTTATTCTCTTGTATGGGGTTACACTGAATGCTCCGATGTTGAACACGGGAGTTGACAGGGTAACTTTCCATTCCACGGGTGATTCCATCTTGCACAGTATCCGTATCTCAAATCACAATGAATACTCGCAGATAATAACGACTGTCAATGTCTTACAGTCTTTGGTATGAGAGCAGTATCAACGGCAACGATCTCAAGCTCACCTCCTCTTTTTCCCCATGGAGATCCCTCACAAAAATTGGAGAAGCTCTCTCCGCTACAACGAATCATCTCGATGTCTCCACGCGCTAGCAAAAAGCCGCTGAACACCTTGAAATTTGGGGTCTGGGGGGATCTTGGGCGATACGTACCGATTAATTCGGCTGCCTAAACGTCATCGGATAAACGGCACATATGACGTAGTGGAGACACTTGCCAAGGCATCCATATTCTTGCCCTTCCAAGTGGAGACATCCTCCAGGCATCCAAATAAAAAATACAGAACTCCGTGCTAGTGCTCCCAATTTGCATCCTTTTGAATAATCTATTGCTTTATGGTCTGAGAATGAAAATATCCCTCAAGTCTAGAAGCTCGTAGCATGAAAAAAGTTTGATCAATCTGCCGTTGGGAAAGAAACTTGCTCTTGGTTACAATATGTGCAGTGTAACATCAACGAGACATGGCGCTAAACTGTAATGAAGGAGGATGAGACCATCGACGCTCGTTTTTGCCGTTTTGAGGGCGTTGGTGCGACGGTGGAATAAGGGTGCCTAAACGGAACGATCGGACTTGTTTGGGTCTTGGCTTGTGCGAGGTTTGTTTCTTCGGGACCGATCTTGAGGAGAGGGAGAGCGTTGGTTGAGATGGCGGGGTTTTAGACTGGTTCTATTGTTTGTTGAAATGCGGAGCTGGAATGAATAACGCTTGATCAACACATTTCAATCCATTAGTGCTCATTAACGGGCGTTGATCGCGGCTGTCATCTGACTCTTTGGTGTTTGGTCACTTCATTGGACAAAGGCTCACTCCATCAATGCTCCACGATCATCATCCCCAGATTGTCGCTGATCCATGACCCCCAGATTATCAACACGATACTCTCAGACATTCACGATCGTCGCCAGGGTATTAATACCACATATACTATTGTAATACTCGATCTTGCATTGTCTCATGTCAAAATATCAGGCAGCCGAGTTGTATCAGACCCTTTGCACCGTAACCTTAAATTAAGCTTATGGGTATAAAGTGGCTGCACCCTCCAGCCGCACCGACAATCACCCAACGCCTTTACAGTAACTTGTTAGAGGAATAACTGAGGGTATCGTCAAAGAAACGACGTCACCGGGAATACTACCACTTTTACGCCCGCCTTTTCATTGTTGCTTGATCTGTCACGCATGCTTGGCGGAAAACCCCACTACGTCATATTCTCGCTATTATTCCCGCTTACATCCTCGTGAGCAAAATCCAGATTCGACATGAGGGGAACCTGGGGTAATCGCGTGAGCACTAGACCTCATTGAACCATGAGTGTGAAGTGCCGCTTTTGTCTGAGTGATATTTATGTGTCTGGCCTCAATTCCCTTAGAGGGGAGGCATTTTACAGCGGACAAGAACAATTCGTCAACAGGGTAGGTAACCGAAAAAACAACCTTCATGATGAACACAGAGGATAAGGAAGGCTTGTATAACTTTCGTCGCAAATTGAATGGTGGTTTCAGCTGTTTTTCTTCCATATAATTAGTTGACCAAATTATCTTTGTCGGTGGGATACTGGTAATGTACTCGGTTCCTGTGCGCTTTTGAATGAATACTTCTGTCAGAGCAGTGGAGACTATGAATGCTTCATAATGTTTATACTGTTTATAGAGCACTTATGAATTGAAGCTAGGGCTCATATGGAAGAAACTTACTTATCTTTATACAAAACCAGACTACACCAGTCAAGATCAAGCCGTGCATCTTATGGAGATGAAGCAGCAGGATTGCTTACTCAGATGCCTAGATATCGGAAACTTATGTGATTCTGCAAGGTCGTAAGCGGATACATCGCGGACACATTGGAAATTGTTATTTATTAGAAGCTTCACTATCTATAGCTTGTGTACTTGGATCTACTGGCCACAGTAACATATTTATCTCAGAACCCGTCACTACTCCCATCAGTCACATAATGAATGCCCCAGAGTCCGATCGAACTTTCTCGCCCAAACAGGCCTTGACGCCTACACCAGAGCTCTACGGTGAGATTGTCGGCGATGGCATGGAACGCCTTGCTGCTGTGTCTCTGTCCTGTACGGAGTCCTTCGGCCACTCCGAAGTCATCTTTCACGATGTCGGTTGCGGGCTCGGAGCCGGTACCGAAGCCATCATGAGTCTGAAACAAGACAATATTGTTATCAAAGGTACTGACATTAACGAGGACGTCTTGGAATTGTACCGCCAAAACATAGCTGCAAATCAATGGCCTGCCGAGGCTCTCAAGATGGACGCCTGGAAACTCGATTTCCCCGATGAGACGTTTACCCACTGCATTGGCAATGCGCTGCTATTCGTTCTTGAAAATGACGGCGTAGACGCGATCAAAGAGATGAACCGAACCTTGAAACCCGGCGGTGTTGCCATTCTCAACTCTTGGGCTCATACTCCCACTATTCCCGCGATTCATGCAGCAGCAAAAAAGACTCGACCGGCTGGTACGCCTCTGCCACGAGAAGGGCTGGATAAATGGGAAGACAAAGACTTTTTGCGGGATGTTATCATCAAAGGAGGGTTTGAACCAGAAAAGGTGAAGTTCGCGCGGAAGGATGTTCATGTTACTATCGGCGACCTTAAGCGTTTTGCGATAATGATATGGAGCTTTATTGGAGGGACTTCCAAGGCGGGATGGCTTGAGTCGGATGAGGAGAACTGGGATACAGCTGTTGATACAGTCGTGGAGGCGCTGACTCAGACAGAAGGGTATAAGAAGCTTGAGGATGGGAAGAACAAGATCATGTTTCAGGCTCATGTTGCCGTTGCTACCAAGTAGATCATGGGGAGCCACCACCTCACAGCCGAATCAACTACAGCTGTCTGAACCTGGCAAGAAGCAATAACAACAATTTATATGTATCACTCGCTTGCAAAAAGTCTCTTGAGAATGGCTTTTTTCTGTCATCGTATCGTCAGCTAATTCTCCCTATTCGCAAAAGCGCCCGTATCTCTTCTGATCTCCTCCTTGCCCTGAGTTCCTCCGCGACCACCAGGCTTTCCAGTCACAGACTGTGGGAGATCATGGCCGGTCGCGCTGATTCCCTCACCAACACCAAATTCTCGACCTTCGGAAGCTGAAAGGACAGCGTTGTCGGCTGCACCAGCCAGATCGGATGAGCCAAGACCGCCTGCAGCCTCGCCGTCGCGCTGATGAGGGTTGGGGACGGACTTGATTGTGTTTTGCTTGCCAGCATCGCCAGGGACTGAAGCTCATGTCAGTATTGTTTGTGCATTCCATTTGAGATATGGGACTTACTGGATGTGCCGTCCTTGGCCATGTCAAAGAGATCGCCGCCTTTCTTGGAATCAGACATATTGTAATTTTACGACTTGGGGTTTCTTATAATCTTTGTTTATGGTAAGTAATAGTAAGAGTTGGAATAAGCTTAGATAAAAGTTAGAGAAGAGAAATGGTATTTATGGTAGTGATGCTATCAAGGTCCTTTCATGATGTCATGATTTCATTCTCAGCACTTTCGTCAATCGCATCGTCGTGACGTCAAAAACCCGAACCACTGACGCATCGATATCATGGAGCTATGGTATTTAATACAGCAGAAATTCACAAGGAGATCGGCTCCGACTCTACATCGCTTGCATCGTCAGGTATTCACTTCAATTGTCCCGTGCCCAAATCAACGCTCATCGAGACTCCTTACGGGCTCGACCGGGCCAGAAGCTTCTCGACTTCATTCTTCCAAAGATTAGCCATGATGTAGCTATCGTGACCAGTCGTATGGTTACTGGCAGGAATCGTAACTGCACGGCCATATCCAGGCGTCATGTCGTTAGTGACACCATCCTCCAAGAATCCAAGTTCGATCGGGTTCAGCAAGTCATCAGCAGTATTGACAGCAGTCAGAGGAACCCTGATATTCTTGAGGCCTGCTTTGGGATTATAGGTTTGAGATGCGTTCCAAGCATAGAGTTGATCATTGGCATCGAAGGCTTCAAGCCGAGGGATGATCTGATCATCAACGTACTTATCCATGGTTTCACGAGTAGGGAATGCTCGTTGCCAATATGAAGGAGATGAAAGAAGCACAAGCTGAATAATGAGTGCACCGCCAAGGCCGGCAGCAGGCTGCTTCTCATAATCGCCGCCTTTCCATGCTGGATCAATGGTGATAAGCTCAGTGATGAACTTTCGAAACAGACGATTATGGCCAGCTATCTCAACTGGAGAAGACGAAATAGGCATCAAGGCATCCGAAAAGCCAGGATATTCTCCGCCCATCATCCAAGTGTGCATACCGCCCATGGAAACACCAAGCGTCAAGCGCGTCCTGTTAAGTTTGAAGTGCTCGGTCAAGAGAAGATGGTCGGCGCGGATCATATCAGGATACTGATATTTCGGGAATGAAGCACGAAGGCCAGTGTTGCTTGGCTTGCTTGAGTTGCCGTGACCGATGGCGTCGCGCATGATGATGAAGTACTCATTGGCATCGAGAAGCTGACCTGGGTTGAAGAGAGCACCAGCGAACTCTTCGACGAGAAACTGGGCGCTGGAGCCTGTAGTGCCATGGAGGAGAACGACTGCGTTGTTGGATCCATCTGGGTTGACTTTGAGCTCGCCCAGGGTCTGATAGCTGATATCAAGGGAGTTGATGATCTCCCCAGAGTCGAAGGTAAAGGTCTCGATATTAAAGATGCCGCTCGTTGGCTTTGGCCACGATGCCTTGGTATGTATGACAGGCGAAAAGAGGGCCAGACAGAGAATTACTTTGGTCCAGGGCTTCATGATTGCTGGTGAGACAAGATTTAGGGATGCGATTTCAGGCTGTTAGAATTGGATGTTTGAGTGTTTCTGTATCGACTTTTGGATGAAGGAGACGGCCGAAATATGAGACTTTGATTCAGCCTTTATACTAGAGATTACGTCTCTCATATCTTGGAGAAAGAAATTGACAGTCATTCGGTGTACGATCATGATCCAGACTCAAGCGAAAGCGAGCCTTGGCAAAGTGATGTCGTATTCACATATAGTCACCAGCAATTTGCAGGCGGAATCTCAAAAAGAGGTCCGTCCCAATGGGTAGAAGTGACAAAACCCTTGACTCGTCGCATATGAGAGCCGCAAAAGGTCGACTGACCCGAATGCGAACCCGTAACGTGCGAAATGCACTAGAACCTCTGTTATACACGGGTTTCTATCCATTGCCAAGTCCGCAGGACTGGGACTGGGACTCGAATGCGAAGTCCGTAGGTAATCATGGTGGCTGAGTAGGCTGACGTCGTGAGATCATGTGCTGTAAGCACAGCCAGATCCGCCGCTGCTAACTACTCAGTGGAGAGTTCGGCTTGCTTGAGTTTCCGTAGCGTGCTCATACAAGTCAAGTTGCTTAACAGGCCGTTCACCTGATTACTACTACCAGTTAGGCCCATACCATACAGTAGCAATGGCTGTTTTGTCATTTTTGACTAGATGTTTCACCCATTGACAGTCCAGCCGGACGAAGTGTTATACATACACGGTATCATAAAAACAATTACTCATAGTTTTGTGGTCATACAAATAACACTACTTATATCATATTCTATTCGACGATTCAGACAATTCTGCAAATATACAGGCACACTACAACTGTCACTGCGTACCCTCTAATTCTCTAGTTGTACTTCGCATTCACTGTACCAAAAGATTCCCCATCAATCTCAATCGAGAACTTCATAACTGCAGACTTCAGTGAGACCACTAGATCATATTCGATCTCCCAGCTGAGTTGATGGGTTAGCATCATCGAGTAAATATTGTGTCAAGACAAGCACTCACTATGGCAGTCCTTTCGGATCTGAATAACACATCGAGTCAACAAGATGTCCCACGAGACGATGTGTTCGTCACTCACCGATCTGCTTTACAAATTTCGACTTCGGTATAGTTGACAGGTCGGACTTTAAAATACAGTTGGTGCTGAACATACCACTAGTCAAAGGATGCCGAGGTGCTGTTCTGGTTAACTGATTAGAATTTCGACCATTTTTAACAGGGACAGCCAGTCATACTAACCTTTCCCCACATTCGAAAAGAGTGCTGCGCAAGATGAGCCATGAGGGGTCCTCTATGCTGTTGAAGGTTGAGACATATGGAAACTTGATTGTTTGGTCCCGGACAAGATTATCACCAATCTTGATGTACCATGTCATCTGTTCTTGTTAGTTCAAAGATAAAGTCGCGATATATCAACCTCTTACGCATTGTGACCTTGTAGTACCGTCACGCCGTAACATAGTTGGCTGACCAGCATCGAGAACAGGATCGTGCACATGCCATGATTGTACTCCGTAGTGGCGTGTTGCCGAGGTACTCGTCACAATTGCCTCACCTGGTAACCTGGAGAGGGCTGCACCTCTACGAAAAAGGCGAGGTCAGAAAGGATGAATCTCTCAATCTCGAACCAGACCTACTTTGCAATAGCTGCCCAGGCATCAGGCGGCTGCAGAATGTCTATGTTAGGTTGTTCTTTTCGCACCCTGTCTATCAAGTACTGGTTACTTCCGAAACCGCCGACCAGAAAGATGCCCTAGATCTATCAGCAAAAAACATGTTACTACAAGTTCGTTTGCGAACCTTGATGTCATCATTCGTTTGTTTTAATCGTATCCTCTGGACCTGATCATTGATGAGCCTAATGATATCAGTGACAAGAGGGTCAAAGATTCGCTTGAGCTCGATTCTGTCATGTGAGAACTTCATTAATTCTGAAAATGAACGATTGAACGCAGGAGTATCGTACCCAGTCAGTCTCCATGTACTTGCTTCCAGACCGTTATCCAAATCATCTTCCAGTTTGGCGGTTGGAAAGTTGACGAAGTACTCTTCTTCATTCCCTCCTCGAAATGACCTCTTGATCTCCCGATCGAACTGTTTGCTGGCTAGGTGGAAAGCCCTGCTTTTCTTTAGCTGACTCCATTGATCTTCGCCTACCAAATTCTCGACCTCGCTGGAAAATCGTTTGTTCAGTCCTAAGGACCCGGCCATACCACCTAGGCAATCTCTTAGTATGACGCATGAAAGAATAGGTCGTCCAGCTCATTGAGTAACTCACCCGTTCCAGGAACTATCTCTTTGACCTCAAGCCTGGGAAGAGCTGCCTCAACTTGGTATGAGATCAAATCCACAGTGCCTCCACCAGCATCACAAACGATGAAAGAATCGCCTTTGTTCAATCTGCGATCCATCTTCTTAGCAGTCCACAAGGCAGCAGCTTCTGGCTCCTTTATCAAGTGAACAGGACTAAGTCCTGCAATTTCAGCTGCCTATGGAACCAAAATTGTAAGCCAGTGTGAAACCATAGATATTATTATGGGACAGCCATGCCTTCAGTGTAGCATCCTTTGCAGCATCAGACCATACAGCTGGAACTAAATGATATGTTAAAGATTGTGGTATTTGGTTCCGGGCGGTGGTCTGTTACCTGATAGAACATACTCCTTATGACAGAGAGATACATAGTCCTTTGAAAACTTATTCGAGATCTCGGAGATTGCGTGGCCATAGATAGCGCCTATAAAGTCTGCAGCGACTTCAATAGGTGGTTTTGGCAATGCCTTGATATCTTTCTTCATATTTCTTACGGGAAGATAGATAGGAATCTCTTGCTTCGTATCGAGTAGAAGTTTGACTCCAACAATACCATCGCTCTGGTTGTTCAGTGCTGCACCCCAAGTGAATGAATCGGGATTCTCCTTGTCGTATTTGATCAAGGTTGGGATTTTAGGTGCATCAGGGCTCTCTGCCCCTGAAATCCAACAATCTTCAGTCAATTATGATATTCCAAGAGAGATTTGTGTTAACTTACCTGGCCAATTCTTGATCGAAATAGGGGTGCAATCACGCTGGTTTGTGAAACAATACGCGATGCCAGAATACGTTGTCCCGAAGTCCAGAGCAATAATGAGTTTATCATCTGATGAACTGGTCGATGGGGTCATTTTTGACAAACGATCCACTATATCGTTGAGATCAATTGACATGGCGAGCGAAAGTCAGGGCGTGAAGTGAAGAAGAGGCTACAGAAGTGATTACACAGACGACGGGGAACAGGAAAGAAGTCGACTGTGCATCTGGGAGCTGAAGAAACACTTCGGCATCTAATTTAATTTAGCCGAGTACAGTATCGTCGTCAATGTCCTTAGCGCCGTACATTAGGAAGGCGGGGAACTAATTATAGAACCGCTCATGGACTTTATGCATGTTGGTTGAGCAACATCACCAACAGTCACAATCAAGTTCCTGTCTGGACCATTAGGGATCCTGCTGTTGCCGCTGGCCTTTATAAATTTACCTCAACGTTAGACACTCCGCAGGAGTTTCGGCATTGAACCTCGGCTTCCTCAATCGCAAGGAAAGGCAATTTTGGGTAAGGTCCTGGAAAGACTTCATGCGCTAGTACCCAAATGCAGAGATGCTGCCTTTCCTCAAACACTCCTCCACTCCTCCACTCATTCATTTCTGATGTTCTTTTTGAACCTTGGCTGATTTTATTTGCTATCCAAATGCTGAAAGGAGTGACCGACCTGTTCTTCTCCAATTCCAATATGCCTAGAAAAAGTCAGAGTAAGAATGCTTCGCAGAGAGAAACAATCTCCGGGTCGACCGACACGCAGAGTGCGTCGCCATTCGCAAGACAGGTCCAAATGGAATGTGATCGTTTAGCTGAGCAAATTGCACGATTACCAGCTACAGTTTGGGAACGCTTGTCACAGACTGAAGTGAGTTTATTGAGCAGACAATCATGTTCCATCAGCAATAAGCGCTGACTTGTGCAATTACGTTTCAGGAAAGCTTATCTGACGGACAAAGTCATTGTTACGCGGTATCCGATTACACTGCTGAACTACAAAAAGCCAATTTCGAGATCCAGCGCAAAGAAGCGACTATCCGACAGCTGACGACAGAGTTGGATGTCCATAAACTTGAAATACAGAAACTACGTGCCAAGGAGCAGAGCTTGCGTGACTTTATGCACGAGAGCGACTCCTACCCGGAAGTCAGTGAGCATGAAGTGGTCTCTGCCTTTGTCGGACTCCGCCAGAAGCTCCAGAAGTTAGTATCTAGCCGGCTGTATCGAATGGAAGGGAAACAGCCAAGCACTGAGAGCAAAACCTTCACCATGTCGAAGGACCTATCTAACTTATGGAACAACGCCACGCAAGCAAATCGGAAACTCATGTTAAGATCATTTGTCTATCAACGCTTGGCAGATGAGATCCTTGCCTATGAGTTTTTCGGCATAGTGGAGTCAAAGTTAGAAGACGCTGTGGCGCATTCCCAAACTGACAATTTGTTCACTGGTCTCAGCCACTTTGAGCGTTTCCTGGTAAAGAACGAGGGTAGGTCCCTGTGCTCATGGTAAGAGCAGCCGCTAACAGCTTTGAGTTTCTAACGATATTGTGACAAAATGGCGGCTATCGACAATGAAAAGCATCGAAGCTATTGGAATGGCCAAAGGTCCATTTGGTAAGGCACTTGCGAGACAAATCTACGATGACTTTGCACCGTTCATTGTCGATGAAGCAACCAGAGAAGACAAACAGAACTTACTCAACGGCTTCACGGAGCTCTGTCATGAGGCATATGTCCTTCGACTGCTTATGCGAAAGTCCAAAAATAACTACCGGTGTCTCAGTCTTAGCCTTGGGAGCCCGGTGGAGATCAACGATCGTTGGGTAGATGTCTTTGGGGAATTGGAAGGCACACAGAGTGGTAGAAACACGGTTGTTCTTACACTGTTTGGAGTCTTGGTTGCTCCAGCTGGAAACTCTAGGAATGACGTAAGAATCTTAGAGAAGGGACAGATTATTGTGAGGCGAAGTTAGAAACGACTGACCCTACGTTAGTTGAGCTTAAGTTAGGTACATCGGGACAATTCAGACATCCACAGTCACGTTTAAGTGCGTGACTCGGTAGTAGTATCGATGATAGAAATGGTAGGCTATGCTCATAAAACTGTGTAGTTGTTTGCATTGGTCCCACTATCCCGATTACATGCTGACATCCAAGATGACTCACTTCTCAGCATGACTCATCACAGGATACCGCATGGCACTACATCCTTGGTGAGAATTATGTCTCTTACTTGTTTAGACAGTCATAGAATTCGACAATCGAAAATATTGCCCCTCGCACAACCATCAAGATGTGCATGTGCGACCATCAACAAGAAGCGGCACCAGAGCCATTTCCCCACAATGCAGAGCCATTTCCGTGGCATGTCGGAGTTTTCGACGCTCATAATCACATCGGAGAGAGGGCTAATTCAGTATCTGACTTGCCAAACATGAAATCTCGGGCCCTGGCAATTATGGCAACGCGAACCCAAGATCAGCCTCTTATCGGCTCGATCGTCAAAACACACGGAGTAAAAGGCCCGCAGTGCTTTGCCGAGAACATAACGACCGTTATCGCAGGTTACGGAAGACATCCGTGGTTCTCCCATGAGGTATTTGACGATTCATTAGAGACTCCGACGTACATGCCATCCGAAGACGTCGAGGCTGCGAAGGCGCAACACTACAAGGCTGTGCTCTCACCAGCTCCAACGGATCCAGCTTTCTGGTGCGATCTCCCAGTACCAATAGCGCTCTCGACTTTCATCGCTGAGACTAGAGCACGGTTGATCGAAGACCCGTACGCCATGGTCGGAGAGATTGGTATTGATAAGCCTTTCCGACTGCCTATGCAGTGGACGGATCCCAGGCCAGAGCCTGATCCTGATCGGACACCGGGAGGTCGTCAGAGAAGACCACTCAGTCAATATCGCATTAACATTATCCATCAGAAGGCTGTGTTCATAGCGCATCTCAGACTAGCAGGGGAGCTTGGAAGGCCCGTTAGTGTTCATGGAGTTCAGGTCCACGGGATTCTTTATGATGCTTTGACAGAGTCCTGGAAGGGTCATGAGGTCAAAGGACGCCGCTCAAGAGACAAGGAGAAGAGAGAGGGAAAAGCTGAACAACGGGCAGGAGACGTACCAAAACCATACCCTCCACGAATCTGTCTTCACTCCTTCAGCGGTAAATCCGACGCCGTCAAACAATATCTCAAGCCATCCATTCCAGCCAAGATCTTCTTCTCATTCTCAAAGACGAATGATATGAGATCAGAGGAAGAGAGGAAAAAGTCGGAAGACGCGATAAGGATAGTGCCTGATAATCGGATACTGGTCGAGAGTGATCTCCATACGGCTGGTGAGAGGATGGATAGTGAACTTGAGGAGATGTACCGTGTGATCTGTGAAGTTAAGGGATGGGGTTTGGAAGAAGGTGTTGGAAAGATTGCTGAGAATTATGGTGAGTTTATCTTCGGCTGATGCACAATGGCCCTGGGATTGCATGTTAGCAAAAGCAAGGCCTGTATTTCTATGGCAACGCCTGTTGGGAATCATTGTAAAAGTGTCAATTGAGAATTATGAAAGTTCTAAAAGTCCAGCTTGACCTGCAAGTCCCGCCAGGAAAGTCTATGCCATCGAATCCACGACGCACCACTGTCAAAGAAGCGAAAAGGAAAGTACAAAAAATGCCAAGTATAGTCCATCACTTCTCAGCATCCACCGTCTGACTCTTCTTCTCCTGGTTCAGGTATGTTCCCAAAACTTCAATCAGAAACCTCTCTCGGTGCAACAAGAGTCTAGGTCCTTGCTTCTTCAAGAATCTCAACGCTGCAGCCAGAATAAGAGGATAATGTTCCTCCGGTAAATCTAGGATGCTAGCAACACTGACTTGTACTCGAAGCTCTTGCGCCTTGACGAATAAGTGGCCAATCTTTTTGTTGGCAACTAATCGCAGACTGAATTGCTCAAAGAGGTCGTGCTTGACAAACAACTCCAGGACATCCTGTAGAGTAACCTCCTCCCCAAAGATCTGATCAAGATCGACGCCAGCGCCGTCTTGAATAGTATGTCGTAGTTGAGAAGTCGACTCAAGTGCCTCAGTGATGTTATCAACAGTCAACGGCGGTATAGCAGATATGCAAGGTCGGTCATATCCAACTCTATGTCGCCACCAGACATTGCAAAAGATCGAAGTGACAATGACAGGAATGAGTATACAATAACCCCACCATCTCTCAGCCGTGATCATCGAGCCAACTCCGCCAAGAACATTCGCGATGCCGTTGAGGATGAAGAATAGTTGAACGCTGAAACATCTCTGCTTCAAAAGCGGAAGTGATGTTGAGCCTTGGAGTTCTTTCTTTGCGACTGTGACGTGTGATCGCATTTTTGAGACAACCATGGAGGCCCAGATCGCACTGATGAGACCGAATAGCGCGATGGGCGCGTTGCCGAGATATCCGGAGAGGATATTACTCGCATGCCAGACCTTTCTGTTCGCGCCACCAATAGCCATGTATGTACCAATACTGATCAACATCGCACCCCCTCCCATCAGCAAGTCCATAGCCCAGCGATTAATAATCTCAATTCGCAATTCCCTCGTCGTAATCTCGATAAAAACATCGAGGCCCCTCGAGTCCGCTCCAGCGGGTAGATTCTCCTTCTCCGTTTCGAGATATTGTTTCTGCTGTCGCAAAAACTTGATATTGCTCCAGGCCTTTCGTGAATCGAAAAACGCGCAGATTGAGAGGACAAAGGCAGATGTTCCGCCGATTGCCATGAAGATGATGGCGTAGATGGGGACGGGGACGTCATTCCATACGTTGGCGGCAAAGTCGCCTGCGTTTGCGAGTTCGAGAAAACCGACGGCGGCGAAGAGATTGTTTCGGAGGCGGTTGTCGTCGATGCACGACCATTGGGAGCGCTTCTTTGCGAGGGTGACTGAGTCAGGGCCCGGGACGGAAAGCTCGGTTGGGGGGAGATCGTGAGGTAGGGCAGGCTTTGGAGCAGTGTCGTACTGCTTCATCATGATTGGAGCGTCCATCGTGAGAGATCTAGGAAAGACTCTTGGCCTGTTAAGAATGTTCACATAATGCCTTGAGTAAGAACTTACGAAAGAAGCTTGAGAAGCTGGTTATATACAGAGCACGGAGGTATCACATGGAAAGCCAAGAAACGCAAGACAACAAGAAAAGATCATTACAACGGTGAGTCACTGCAAACTTCTCCCTTGGCAGAACAAAGAGAGATATTAAAAGGGAAGAAAAAAGAAAGCAAGAAAGTGGCTTCTTAATTTAGGAGACGTTACGTACGTAGAGTGACAGATGCTCGGGCCTTCCGAGCGCTTAGTCGCTGCCGGGCTCCACTCTGAGGGCCGTTGCAGCCGAAGCTTGGGGTATCCACGATTCGATCATCCCGCGAGGCGCAGCAACCCTGTTCACTGAAGGATAGCCCTACAATGACATTCAAGTTAAAAGACTGATATTCAAGAGACAATGTTGATGAAATACTATCTACTGAGCTTGGTAAGATGTCGCTGAGACAGTTGAGAGAGTGAATATCGAGAGCCTCACACTGCAAATCATCACTTGGCACAGTGGAGATCACGGCATCTCCAAGCCGAAGGCCACGCAAGCCTTGGCGAATTACCTTCTCAGCAAGGCACGCAAATCACTCCCGTCTCCAAGGGGTTAAGAGCAGCCTCAATTGGTTCCCACGGAAGATACCGTAGGGCCGAACCAACCACTAGACACCAGCACTAAATATAGCAAAACCTTATACGGCGCCACCAATTGAAACGTTGCACCTCTCACCTCTCACCTCTCACTAATAAGCATCTTGGCGTTTAGAATACTTGGGCCCCTCGACAATCTTCACAGGCTTTCGACCGGTTTGAACAGGCACGCCAGCTGTTGAACTCAGCCCATCGACGTTAGCGCTCTTCTCTAACGCCCAGAGCGCGATGCCGATCCAGTTATTACCCTTGTAGTTCAGAATCCCCTCCGGTACGGGAAAGGTTGCTTGGGGTCCTACGTTGGCGACGTACTTTCCGTACTGGAAACCGTTTACGTAGAGAATAGCGCGGTACGCTCCTATGCTGGAAGTGTTGTTCTTGAAGGTGAATGATAGAGGAACATCGTGTGTTGACGAAGGGAGGTTAAGGGGGAGTTTGGCCGTGAAGAATGACACGCCAGGTTTGGAGAGGCCTTTGAAGGGGGAGCCCGGTTTGAAGGATGTTAGTGGAGGGGATGGGAGATGATAGCCTTGGCGCTCGAAGAAAAAGCCTCCTTCGTTAAGAGGACCACGGAACTTGTCCTTGTAATTCTCCCCACCGAGGTTACCCGTCAGTTTCCACTTTGACACCTTTGTCTCCTTGCCCGAGTCTGAAGTAATGTGCCAGTCGAGGATTCCACGGGGCTGCTTCATCTCATCGACGCCAGGGACCCAGTTTCCGTTCAGGCCCATGTTGTCTACGATGACTGTAATCACATGCTTCTTGCCCTTTGAGGTCTTGGGAAGTTTGTATGTTGATGTGTCATTGTTGTTGTTGCCCCCGCCTGTGACGGATCCGACGAACTTGTCGTCGAGCCAGACCGAGCTGCCGTAAGCGCGACCGCCGAACGTCCAGAGTTTGAGCTTGGATTCTGATCCAGATGCAGTGAAGTGGCCTCGGAAGATTAGGGCACCGGCGTGAAAGCCGTAGTCGCCGGAGTACAGGGAAACGGAGTTGTTGAGAGGCCACTTTGAGTTGAACGTCTTCTTGATATCTGCGGTGCGCCACTTCGAGTCGTCATAGTCCTTCTTCACTTCGGGGAGGCCATCGATGTAGTGCCAGTCCAATGACTTGAGATCTGGCACTTTGACCGAGGGAAGCTTGATTTCTGGGTTGACGAGCCAGTTCCCAAGCTTAGACTTTGTGAACGGCGTGTCCTTGCCGTTGATGGTCAGGCGAGAGGTCCCCTTTGGTGCACCGATGATCTCAACTGGTGTAGTGATGTTGAAGTCTGCCTGGACGGAAAGCTTGGGGCCTTCGACTGCAACAGACCGAACAAGGTATGGCCCGTTGATGATGACGGCGTCGGGGTTCATAATAGAGGATCCATACTCTCCACTCTTCTTACTTGGGATAGTCGGTACCCAGTACTTGTACGCAGCATTGCGATCTAGCCATGTTAGTCTCCGTACCCAGCAGCATGATGTTAGAGGCTTACCTAAGAGGTAGATGTAAAGAGATCCAGCCTGCACAACACGACGCTTCGTGCTAGTCTTGAACTGAAACACCCCAGCGCCCTTCTTCTTCTCAATCTTGACACCATCACCTTCGATAACCTTGATGTTCGTCTGTCCCTTGACCGCAACTTCATGAACTTCATCAGCGCCACCATAAAGCACAAGAGCAGTCTTATCCCCAAACGCCTTCCACGTAAACACCTCAGCAGTACTATACAACAGCCTATACTTCCCAACAGGATAGTCCACAACATGGATCTTTGAATCACGTCTATGCAGTGATAAAGATCCGCCAAGCTGAGGGATGGTCAAAGTCCCAGCTGAGGTCTTGACTTTGAGCTTGTAAGATGCTGAGTCTGTGGAGCGATAGTCTGCATGGCGGACGACGTAGAATGCATCGTCTTTCTTGGTGGTAAGTGCTGTAACGGCGATGTTTGTGTTGTCGGTGTACTTTGTGGTTGTGAAGTTGCTTGCTTCTGCGATGGCGTAGTTTGGCGAGACGCGGAGGAATTGGCCCTGGAGTTTTATCTCGGAGTATTTCTCGCGGGTGATAGTTCTGTCTTCTTTGATTGCCTACGGGCGCGTTGGTAAGATTATCGTATAATGGATTGTGATAGGTTACTCACTGCTCCATAGTCGTAGGAGGTATAGCCATCAGAGTGGCCAAGGTTACCCCAGTTCGTGCCGCCCCAAGTCTATTCTGTTAGCTGTATCCACGATTGAGACATATGAGGCATACCATGTAGATATTGAAGATGGTGACACCGGCGGCGAGGTTGTTCTTGTAGAAAATGCGAGCGAACTCGTGGTTGGTGAGCTCATAGCAGTTGTCGAAGCCGCCGCCACCTGGTGGATCGAAACCTCCGCCTTGGAACTACAACTTGTCAGTCGTCATCTGTCACACTAGCACTGTTCGCTAACCTCAATGATTGAGTATGGAGTGTTGGGACTAATCTTCTCATGCTCCGCGTGCCACGTCGTCGGAAGACCATCCTTGGGCCAGGTATACGGGTTTGCCTATTATCAGTCAGCAGCTTCAGTGTCATCTGGGTTGGCACACTTACGCAGTCAAATCCAACGGGATATCCATCATGTCCCTTCCAAGGTTAGTCATTCTCCGCGTTTATCACCGTGCGAACTTACATAAATGTCGACGGCGCCAGGTCCAGTTCCAGGAGCTCCAGTACCTCCCTGCCAAGCATCATTGTTGATAAGCGGCACAACAACTCCAGCCTTGCGAACCTGATCGTTGACGTATTTCAAGTAATCATGGTTAGGGAAAGGCGTTCCTTGCGCAGCGCTGTACTCGTTCTCTGGTTGGTACAGAATGACTGGTCCACCGTTGGTGATTTGAGCTTTTGCGATGATCTTGGCGACGTGGGCTACATAACTAGACAATGTCAGTACTATGTCTGCCATAGGGTGCTGATCACTTACTTATCTGTCGCCTCCAAATAATCCGTAGCATTTGTCCTCAAGAGCCCCTTCACCCTCTGCAACCATCCCGGGAATCCACCACCCGAAACCTCAGCGTTGATATACGGCCCCGGTCTCGCAAGGAGATAAATCCCCGCCTCATGCGCCGCATCAATAAACGGCTGTAAATCCAATGCACCCTCTGATCTAAACTCTCCGGGCTTCCCTTCAAGGAGAGCCCAGTCAACGTAGAACGAAACCATGTTGAAACCCATGGCTTTCACTTTTTGGAAGATATCTGGGTAGAGTGTTGCAACGGGAAGGCGGAAGGGGTGGATTTCGGCGGAGAAGATTGTTACGCGCTCGCCGTGGATGAAGAGTGAGTGTTCGTCGAATGTTACTATATCTTGGAGAAGGGCTCGGGAGTCGAGGATGTTTGATGGACGGGTCCCGCGAGGGAGAACATTTTGGGCATGAGTGCCAGCCGCAAGGGCTGCGACAAAGAAGTTTGACAACTTCATGCTTGCGATACCCTCTCAATACCTCATAATAATGGCCGTAAAGCACAACATCTTATATATCATTACAAACAGGCTTCAGATCTACCCATAACGGATGCCCTCCCGAATATGCCGGAATGCATCAACACCTGCACTCCGTATTGGTGGAGAAGTATTATTTCCGAGAGAAATGCCGTCATGATCCTCTAAATGCCAGGGCCATCTCACGAGAGTTTGTAATTTATCCATAGTGATGGCGAGTTGCATGATTGAGGGGTTTGCATAAGAATTGAGTGTTGTGATTGGAGCTCTTACAGTGATCTGCGGAAGCCTTGGCATGGGCTATTTACCCCATGAATTACTACCTATTACTGTACGCGGGTTCATGAATGAGGGGTATTATGATGCGATTGGGATGATCATCGGATGGTTCCTTTGCATCCGTGGAGTAAGTAGTTAGCGCCGGTGGATGATCAAGGTGGGAAGCATGCTGTACGATCGGGGAAGCCGGTCCGCAAATTCAGTTAGACTCATATACGTTACAATTGGAAATAGTTTGGATTTCCTATCTATCTTGTCTCTCCCTTTCAGCCATCATCCAATTACGCGCCAAAAGCACTCATCAGCTTCTCATGCTCCTTCTTAGTAATGGGAATAACTGTTCCATGTCTCGGGCTCGTAGGAAGCTTATAGCTCGCCGAGACCTTCCAGTTCGGCTTATCCAAATCGGTAGTCTCAAGGGGAACATAGCCCTTACCACCATACTCATCCACAAAAAGATAAAACTTCTCGCCATTGGCATCACCAGCGTTACCCTTGAAAGCGGTTGGACCTTCAACAGCCTGGAGACCAGCGTTCTTGCCAATGCATGTAGCTTGAACGGTCCACCCGTCAACGGGGGCGAGAAAGTTGGAGGACTTTTCTTGGATGATGTCTGTGCAGCCGCTGGCTGATGCCTCGTCCTTTGTAAAACGATAGAATGAATTACCAGACTTTAGAACAGTAGTGTCAATCCGAGAGGTCTTGCTGTCCTGCCAGATCTCAGCCTTGGAGAAAGTGACGAAGTCGCGGGTGAGAGAGTAGAGCATGCGGTGGTAAGAGTTGTCTGAGTGATCAGCTGTGTTATACAGCGACGAAGCCCAGAATACGACGTATGACTGCTTCTCATCGTCCCAGAACGCCTCAGGCGCCCAGGTGTTTCCAGCATTGTCGGGAGAAACCTTGACGTGTCGTTGCGCAGACCACGTAACAAGATCATCAGACTCCCAGATCTCAAGGTACAAGCTTCCCTTACGGACGGCATCCCCCCAAGAAGTTCCACTGCCAATAGACAAATCGGTCGCAATCATAAAGAACTTATCCCCCTCAACAGATCGAATAACAAAAGGATCTCTCAATCCCTTCGTACCCAACTTTGACGTAATAACAGGCTGTCCGCCATTAAGTTCCTGCCAATCCAGTGCATTATTCCCTTTACTAGCAGCAAAGTAGATATTCTCTCCCTGCTTCGAGTTACCCGTAAAGTACGAAAACGCATACGCTTCATACGGGTCTTGCTGAACGGCCTGACGAACAGAAGCGTTGAACTCGCGCTCGTGCAGTTGGCCGTCTACTTCGAGAGACGCGACGAGGAGAACGTCGGAGGTGGTTGGTTGACGCTTGACGAGACCGTCGGGGCTGATGATGGAGGGATCGCTGCTGCGCCAGGTGATGGGGTGGCCGTTTGAGGTGGAGGGGAGGGTGATGTGGCTGTGGATGTCTTCGAGGTTGCGGACGTTGAGGGATGTGAGGGCTTCGTGGGAGTGGATGCCTGTGGCGAGGGAGAGGAGGGCTAGGGAGAGGGACTGAAGACGGGGAAACATGGTGAAGAATGGCGATGGCCCTGTTTAGAAATGGGTGAGCCTTAAGGATGTTTACTGAGAGCAATGTTCGTGATATTGTCGTCCTTTATATACACCGCAAATCTTTCCAAACTAAACAACCTTGGCTCCCTCACGATCTCCACAATGTCCTCAATCAGTCCACGGACCTCTCATCAATCATCCCCATTCTGTCGCTTGGCAAGTCATTCACACATTTTTTTTCGACGTCATTCGGTAGTTATTACCCCGGATCGTCACTTTTCATCCCTTCTGGGGTAGCAAACCGACCCCTGCAGATATTTCGTTGCACGCACCATGAATTTAGGTTATACTCCGCATAAACGCCGTGCTTTTATTCGCGCGCAAAAAATGCAGTGGAGAAGAGATTATCTGGTTCACAATACGAAGCATCATGTGCGCTGGTGATCATTACTGGATAAGTAAGGTGGTCGATTGTTTTTGGCAGTGGATTGGGGACCTCGGGAGTTGAGCGGTTTACCCCAGATGCGCCAGGTGTAATGCTGGGCATGGTGTTTTTCGGGGTAGGGTTTTGTGTACGTATGCATAGCGATATGCATAATTGATGGGTGTGATGGCGCGTAAAGATTCTTAGCTCAGAGACGCGTTACTCAACTCGCGGGGATACCGGTGCCGGTCTTGGCAAAAGCGATTACGACAGTCAAGTAGCGTTCTACTGTAAACCACAAGAAGCCAATCAACCTTGATTTCATATTCTTAAGCTGGTTGATCTGCCTGTTGGTACCAGTGGTCGGGACTGCTATGCAGACTGTAGGGTATGTCAGATTAGCATGAATACTTTGAAGTGTTAGGCATGCGATCATAATCCTTTTGCTCATACGGTAACACTATATCATCAAAAAGACACTGGGAGGTTCTATTGATATCTAGCTCCTTATCACTTGCGTCATTGACAAGATGAGTTGACCGAGATGGCATTAGTTAGCAAAATTTCAACCAAGTCAACTTGAAATATCGATCGGCCGGTCTTGGAATTGGAACACCAATCATTTTTACTTTCTTTCTCAAATGATGAACTACTTCTCTCGTACAAGTAGCGGATGTGCCTCCGTGTTAAGCACATACTTCATCTTCCCATCACTCCTAACCTGCAACTCCGAATCCTCCGCGAACATCAAATACAAATACTTCAACGTCTCCGCCAACCAAAAACTCTCCATCTTATCCACAAACTTCCTCGTCCTATCATCCTTCGTCTTCATAACACTCTTCAAGCCCGTATATCCTCCCTCAACCTTACACATCCTGTTCAATGCCTCAAACGCCTCCCAAGCCCAGTCTTGGTACTTGTGATCTCCAGTGGCGCGGTAGGCGTAGTACAGACTTTCTATGGTTTCAGGGCGGAGAATGTATTCGGCGTTGGTATGGTAGTATCCGCTCTTCTCGTAGAAGGGTTGCCATTTTGGCGCGGGGAGACGTTTGGATGATGCTTTTGCGAGGGGTTGGCGACCGTCATCGACCCAGCGGAACAGTTCGGGACCGATACCGCTTGGACTTTGACGGTAGACTTCATAATATGACTCTGAGAGTTTGACGCCAAAGTCAACAAAGGTTTGGTTCTGCAGAAGAAGCCCGCCCAGGATCAGCGAGCCGCCGCAAACGCTTGCCACTGTTGAGGTTAGCATATCCATACAGTCAACTCAGTGATGCAAGTAACTTACAGTGGCTAGAAATCGGAATCATGGTGTCTCCACGCATCTCTCCCAGGAACGTTAGATCAGGCCTCGTCGATGGTGAAGAAGCCAAATACAGCATCGACGACTCAGCCGCCTTGATCCAGCTCTCTCCATACTCAGCAAACGCGACTGGATCGTACGCATACATCTTGATGAGATACTCATAGTAGCTATCGGAGCCACCGCCCCAGCCAGCTTGGTAATCTCCAAAATACCCATCCTTGAGTTTGACGTAAGTCCCAATCAGGCCTGGCAGTGTGAAGGACTGTTTCGTCTTGGGATGGATCAAGTGATCTTGAGCTCTCTGCGCAAGCTTCGCGTAAGTCTGATTACCGGTAAGGTCACTCAGCCGAGTCCACTCGAGAACAAGTGTACCAAAGCAGGTAATGGAGTTGTCAATATTGCCGAAGCGGCGGAGCTTAGGATTAAAAATGATATCATCGTCTGGAACACCGGACGGCGTATCAAAGGCAATGCTGAGTCTGTCAGCGAGGATAATAGCTGTTTTAAGCAAGTTGTTCCTTAGATAGATGTCCGTGGCCAGGTGCTTATATGACCCAGACAGCAGGTCATAAGCTAGAGGCAGGGTCAGTGGGATCATCAGGTCGCAAGCTTTCTGGATGCATACCGGATAAAAGACCTCCAAGATAGCGAATAGTCGTTTCGAAAAGTGAGATCGGTTGATCGGACACAACAGTTGCAGTGAAATCTGTGAGCATGATCTGTCGTAGGATCTTATCCACGATCTCAGCGTCCTCCATGATGATAGCCGTGCTCAGCCCATCAACTGCTGTCGCTCCCCAGCCATTTCTATCAAAATTCAGTAACTTTGAAATACCAATCAATAATCGTGAACTTACCGATCATCCTCATAGGTCTTGCTGATCGGCAATAACGTATCATGAGGCGCAGCAAATTGCTCATACTTATCCCAAGAAAACCGAAACGCCTCGACGATGGCTGCTGCTCTTTGCGGGTCACCTTTTAGCTTCGGGTGTGCTTGTTGTGAAACTGCTTTTGAGTAGCCACTCCGTGAGGCTCGTCCTGCGAAGAGAAGTGAAAAGACATGGTATGCGATGAAGATGGCACCCAGCCAAACGATTAGCTTCTGGACAGATCTCTGCATTCTCGCCCACCACCAGCGCGAAGCCAAGCGTAAGAAGACAGCAGAACAAAAGGTAAGAAGAGATGATAAAGGAGCGAAACGGAAATTGAACAACTCAATTGATCGCCTGGTCGTGATGAGCGTTGGCTCTAGAAGAGCTCGAGATTTCCCCTGAATGAATCTTATCGGTTATCGTCCCAATTTTCAGCTTAGGGGCTGATCCTTATCAAAGCCTCCGTCAGCGCCCTAAAATCGGTTAAGCGCCATCAACAAGGTCCTTAGCGCTGAGCTGTCCCCTGGAAAATTACTGAAACTATCGATTTTAGCTGGCCACTGTAGCAAATGACAGCTGGACCAACGATGCGCTAACTGAAGATGACATGTTCTTAAGATCTTTCAGGCTAGAGTCGCAAAACTATTGTTTCGTCTGCAAGGTACCCTTCACCAAAATGTTTACTTTGCACGCGGAAATATTGTCTTGAGAGGTAATGTGCCTCACGTCATGTGGGAGGCCGGAACTAAAGTGCAGTCCGGTCCAATTCTTAAAATGTAGTCTCCTTTTCGAAAAGAACTTTCTTCTTCTCTTCAACGTTTGCCGTTCGCACACTCGTTTATACTACAGCGCTACCATTACTCTCGTTAATATTCAGGATGCGTTGGATTTCTATCGTCGCTGTTCTCGGCGCTGTTGCTAGCGCTCGTCCGCTGTGCCGCCCTGATCGATCGACTACGACTGGACTGCCCTCCACAACTGCGACTACGAGTGTTGAGACTTTGAGCACTGACTCTGCGACTGCTACTGAGACCTCGGCGACCGAGACTGCTGTTACTTCCGCGATTACCTTTACTGAATCGGAGACTGCTACTGCGACTACGGGTTTCACCACTGTTACTACTGCGGTTACCAGCGAAGCTGCGAGTACAACCACTGAGGCTCCAGAGGCTACCAACTACATCCAGAACGGCGACTTTGAGGATAGCCCCAACACTGACTGGAGTGTTCGAACCAGCGATATCAAGAACAACCCTGAACGAGCTCGCTCCGGCAACAAATACGTGTAAGTCATCCTCATAATCCATCCCAGGAAATCACCAACAACCAGCAGTCAATACGATGTCGATGACTCCGAAGCCGTCGGCGGCAATCAACTGAACCAAACCGTCAACGGTCTCGACACCGAGCGTCTCTACCGTCTCACAGCCTACGCCACTGTCTTCAACACTCCCGCGCCTGTTAAAGACGCAAACACCGTCTGCGTCATTGAAGCTCTGCAAGAGAGCACGAGCATAGCTCAGTGGTTCCTTGACTTTACGAATCTGGGCACATACAAGCAGTATTTCGTCGACTTCACGCCATCTGATGACGATGTTACTGTTACGATGAGGCTCCGGTGTAGCAATGGAAAGAAGGTTACTTTGTCCGTTGGTCTGGATGATGTTTCTTTGTATGACATTGGTCCTAAGCTTGTTGGCTAAGCTACTGTTCCATCCCATCAGTATGGCAAGACATGAGGATCTTATTCATGGGAAGTGTCAAGGCCACGTTGAACCCTTGCTCTGGGAGAGTAGGGGGCAGAGGGGCTTTGCCATGATATCTATTCTTCTTCGACATGGCAGAAATCACTTTACATATCAATGGCCATTAACCTTACATATTCTGTCACTATCCTGTGTATAGGATATTTCACAAATACTTGAAGCAGCCATGGGCCGTCGAGACATATGCATCAATGGCAAAAGAGATTGGAGACACAGTGAAGAGATGTCCATCAGATTCAATTTGTTCTACATACTCAACCTCTCCGTCTTCCAAGCCATGAAATCTTGCTAATCTCCGAGCATCCCCATAAGCCACCGGCGCTCTTATGCACCCTTCCTCACAGCTTCTGACCAGCAGTACCAGGAATAGTAGAAGCAACCTTTCCAGATCCCAGAAGCGTAACCTTGTAAGGAAGCGAAGCAGAAGTAAGAGTACCCTTGGGAGCAGAGTTAACTGAGCCACCGAGATCAACATCCTCAACAACAGCATAGCCAGTCTCCTTGGAATCAGCAAAGAAGATAGCCCGCTCAACAGAGTTGGCGAATGCAGAGCTCTGAACGAGTACTTGAGCGCCCATTCGGGTGTTGACACCAGAGAGAAGAATGCCGTCCCAGTAGTTGTTGACGATGTGCACGGTAGCGAAGCGGATGAGGGGCTGGCGGCTGCTGACGTTCTTCCAGTAGTTGTTGGCGTAGGTGATGTGGAGCTTGCCCTTGTCCTCTGAGGCGTTGCTGTCGGAGTGGCCGATAAGAGAGCCCTTCCACTATAATCAAGTGGTTAGTCATAGTACTACTTTTGTTGAAGCGTAGGGACTCACGTGGTCGTGGAAGTAGGTGTTGGAGACAGTAATCCAATCAGCACCATGAGAAATGTCAAGAAGACCATCAAGATCATCCTTTCCGAGACTCAGGTCACCGGAGAGATCGCAGTGATCAACCCACACGTTGGTAGACTCATCGATGCCAATAGCATCGCCGTTGGAAGCATCAACCTTGGCGATCTTTAGGTTTCGAAGAATAACGTTCTTCTGGCGACGAACATAGAAGCCAACACCAGTAATGGCTACAATTATTAGTCTACACTACTCCATCAACAGGAGGTTTGGCTTACAGCTTCCAGCAGCACCGATGATAGTCTTATCAGATGCAGGACGAACCTTATCGCTACCTGTCAATTTACCAGAGACGATAATGGTAAGAGGCTCAGTGCGCTTGGCAGCTTCAATGAGAGCAGCGACTGTGGTCACAGTGACAGTCGAGCCCTTGACACCGCCAGTGGTACCGCCGTTCTGGGTGCAGTATCCGACGGTGCAAGGCTCCGCAGCTTGGCGCTTGAGGAGGGTATCGCGGCTCTCAAGCGGAGAAGCAGCTGCCAAGGTGGCGAAGAAAGTGGTAACGGCTGAAGTGAACTTCATGATGCTGATGATTGTGTAAGTCAGAGGTGGTCAGTGAAGAAAGCCAAAGCTTGATGGTTTCAATAATTTGGATATCATTATCGCGAAGTCTCACGAGGTCTTTATAGAATTTTATCACTCCCATTTGACTTTTGATACTACTATATCTACTGGTAGCATGCAAGACACCAATACCCAATTCAGCATTCGGCCCCCGGAGTCTATGGCTTCAATTTCCCTTTTTGGAGATACCATCACGAGCCTCACAGCGTCTATTGGAGTGCCATCTATCTTCTGAGTATGGAATCTTGCATCATGAAGGTATGTGAAACATTCAAGTTTGCGTTCGGAAAAGATCGATGTCATGGATGGCTGTTATTGGTGGAATTGGTTGGGCTGAGGCGCCGTGGTTGGTGGATGATCTGGAGATACCCCGGATTGTGACGATCTCTTGTCCACTGTCATTACCGGCAGTGACCTGTGATCTGGGGTAACGACGAGAGGAAACTCTTAGCGGTCAAGACATATCCCGCTCGGAAATTCAGCCGTTCACTACGAGGAAGTTCAGCTTATAGAACCCGTCATTCACTTCTCAGTCCACGAGTTATTGATATCGAGTGGCCGCCCGAACACTAATCTAACAAATAGATTATCCCAGCTTAACGTTAACGCAGTTATGCATAAAATCCATCTCTGAAGCTCGATCATCAGACCAAGATGGTATATACCCCAAAGTTTCGAACACAGACTGTGGGGGCCTGAGGTCCCATCGGTCATAAAATCATGCAAGGGCTTTTTCCATCTGCACGGAAAAGGCGAGTGACAGACAAGTCCCCCAATGTTTAAGATGTTCCTCGAATCATGCTAAAGAGCTGACAGGATCATCTTTCGACGTACTACTACATTGATCTACAGGTATTCTGCGTATTTGGGGGTTGTTTCATCTTTACTTCTAACAGGCATCCAATCCATCGCTTTCAAAGAGAACTGGACCGCTGTAACAATCACCCGAGTCACCGAGAACGTAACCTCACAGTCCGAAAGCTGCAGGAAATGGTCATTGAATACACATTCGCTGACATGGAGCCGAAGAAAGGATAAGTATCAAACTCTCACTGATTCACTGGGTGATCTCGTGGTAGGTGTTTTTAAGAACATCAAATCTTCTTACCGGTTCAGATTAAGCCCGGTCATACAAAATGAATTACCCAATGCTCAAATGATAGTCAAGCCTTTGGCGATTACTTCAGGATCACTCACGTGTTCATAGGGTTAAGGCTCTCCTACTATACTCCTAACTTGTCTACACAAGCTCCTTAGTCCCTTCAACGCAGGCCCATCAATCGTGTTAACACCCGAGCCACATACCTAGGAACTCATAATTGAACATAGCTAAATATTAAGACACTGGGGCGCAGAGGCAGACTAGCCAAGCCTGGTGCAGTGTCACACATATATCAGAGTCATGCTAAGCTGTCGAGGCGAAAGCCATTCAGACCAATCGGTTCACAGCCTCTCCTGTCAAACAGTAGATCTACTCTATGTGGAGGGCGATGTAAAATGAGTTAGTGCCAATGTGATCAGCATCGCGACACCTACCTAAAGTAAAGAATCTGATGGAGATCATGACCTGTTCAGGGCGAACGTTCGGGGGGATACTTGCCTACGTAAAGCTGAAAAGGATATCAAGGACTTTAGATTCGCAAGTTGATGAATGAATCATTTTGATACCGCCACGCAGGGCCCCGCGTGGAAGCTGTGAAGGAAGGGAGCAGAAGCGCCTCCTTCACAGTAGATAATCCGGAAATTTCTGGTTTGAATGAACTACTGCGGCTTGTTGTGTATTATCCTCTATATAATAGGACCCATCCACTTCAGAAGCATACAGTAAGTAGAAGAGGAGAATATCGTTCAGGTTTGGGGGTCAGCCCAACCCCGCATATGCAAGCTTTCGACAGGATTGAGTACCACGAGATCCCCCACAAATGCTTGATCGAATCATCCCAGAATATCTCCCAGGTGTCCCAGCCTAACATGCACTAAGTAGCGGGAGCGAAAATTATGGTTAATCTTGCCCTACCATCTTAGCGAGGTCCATGACAGGTGGAATGGCTGGTCCCGGCCGGAGGAACATAGAACCACGAATCGCCTTCATTCTGAGGTTCAGTTAAGCTTACCCCGCGTCTTCCCTTCCCCCACAGTTGGATCATGAATCTACGAAGCCTAAACTGATAACCCCGGATTTTACAGTATCTAGAAAAGCTGCCAAGAAGAAGATCATATGTTTGCTGCACGATGATTCATGGAAACAAGTCCTTGGTGCCCAGTGACATGACATCTTGACTTAGAGTCTTGGCGCGCAGCGAACCGCGCGAAGGACCAGGCTAATGCCATCGGCTACGTGCAAAGCGGTGAATTGGTATGATAGGCACTAAAGCTGTTGGGTTGATGGCGAAGAGGTTGGTATGTTATAACATGGGGTTTTCATAATACATGTGAGCCAAGAAAACATATATAAGCAGCAATTTCGTCGTAACATCTACATCTCCCACCTCGCCGATACCTTTTGAGCTTGTACTCTTGCCTTTGACCCTTACCTAGACTGTAGTCGCATCCTGAACTCACCATGAAGGCCTCGCTACTAATATCTCTGCTCCCCGTCGCCCAGGCCGCTGTCATTGACATCCGTCAATCCAAGACCGGCGATGGCAAACAAGGTGACACCGACGCCACCCAAGGAGATCTCAGCCAAAGGCCACCGCCACGCTTCCCCTTCCCTATCACCAAGTTCCCCGTCGCAAAGGAGACAGTCGTTCTCAAGAATGCCAAGTATATCATGCCTGGTGAGGTCTTCGATGGCAAGATGAAGCGCTATGAACGACCTGAGGGAAGCTGCAATGAACAAGCTGAGGGCACTGACGCTGATGCTGTCTTTAACTTGTTGCCTGGCTCGACTATTCGAAATGTCATCATTGGAAAAAACCAGGCCGAGGGCATTCATGCTTTGGGCGATGCCTGGGTTGAGAATGGTTAGTGGCTTGATTTGTCTTTGATTGGCTAATACTAACTTGTGCAGTGTGGTGGGAGGACGTTTGTGAAGATGCTCTTACATCAAAGGGCCTCAACACTCAGTTGAGGGTCATTGGTGGTGGAGCTCGAAGCGCAACAGATAAGGCATGCAAGAACTTTAGCAAGAAGGATGACTTTCTAATTACTCCCAGATCTTCCAAGATAACTCGCTTGGTGGCAAGTATAACATCACCGGCTTCTACGCCGAGGGCTTCGGAACATTCTACCAGTCCTGCGGAAACTGCCTCAACCAAGCCAAGCGCAACGCCACAATTCAGAACGTCATTGCCGTTGACGGTCTCAGAATGGGCATCGTAAGAACCATCTACACCTCCAATCTCCACCTTTTCTAACAGATCTAGATCAACCCCAATTTCGGTGACGAGTTCCGCCTCAAGAACGCTCAGATCGACAATGTCACTAGTATTGTCGATAAGGAAATCGGCAACAACGTTCAGACTGTTCCATACTATATCGGAAACGGACCTGATGAGAAGTATGCTTTGTATAATGAGACAAGGGATAACATTACAAAGTTTAAGGGCAAGGTTACGAATGCGTATGAGCCTGAGGATCCTTACGAGTGGCTTGAGGAGTTCTGGCCTGAGGGTTTCAACTGATACAGTTGTTGATGCAAAGGATGTTGTAAGGACAGAAGACGAGAAGAGCCAGCCTAATGTTGAGGAAACACTTTCTCACCGAGGCCTTCAAATATTGCCATCGCTTGACTCCGCCAATCGGGACATCGGGATCCTTGTCAAGATTCGAACCAGGGTTAGCTTTCAGTGCCGACCCGCAACGATAACATCATCAAGCCACCAAAAAAATAACCTCAACTCAACGGTCAATAACTCCCCGACTAGACACTAACCGTCGGTAGATCTCCATCTTTTGACATGGTCGTAGCACTCAGACTGGGGCATCTTGCTGAGAAAGATGGTGACTACAGCTTACTAAACCCTGCGTGAAGCGGGGACTGCATGATGACAAACCCGCGCCAAAGGCTTACAAGCACCTTCAACTGGGTCTCGCAGCGGGCCGACCTTATGCATATTCGTATAACTCGCCGTGGCGTCGCGGTGGCTTGGGCCAATATGCGTGAGGATAGCTTCGGCCGACTGAGGCGGACTTCATTTCCGACTGTGCATTTGGGCATGGAATCAAGGACCTTTCATTCCAGGATCGTAGAGCATGCCAAGATTGCAGGATGCAGAGTTCTAAACGTGCATGTGAAGTATCCGGCGTTGAGGATTTGAGTATATATAGCTGGATATCAACCCAAGTTGAGGGAAGTTCTTCAGGTTCAACAGCCATCTCACAGCTTCAATACCAACCTGCAACTCAAGATCGACAATGAAGTTCAGTTCCATCATCGCCGCTGGCGTCCTCTCTGTTTCTGCTCTTGCTAGCAGTTACAAGTATGAGCGTCTTGACAAGAACGATGCCGTGAGTTTTCTGATACTATCTGTTTCTACATGGTGTTAACAGGTTTAGGTTCTCCTCGTGGTCGATATCCAGGAAGGTCTTTACCAATTGACCAGAGATTGGGATCCTACTCTGTATCATCACCAGTCTATGGCTCACGCTGCTCTTGGCCAGGCCTTTGACATGCCTGTTATCTTGACTACCTCCGCCGATCAGGGTAAGTCCTCATCACTCTCTCACATCAGAGACTTTTATTGACAACTCAGGCCCTAACGGTCCTCTCATGCGAGAGATCCGCGAGATGTACCCCAAGGCCCCTCTGGTCCAACGCCAAGGCCAAGTCAACGCCTGGGACAGCGAAGAGTTCCGCGATGCCGTCAAGGCCACCAACAAGTCCCAGGTCATCCTCGCCGGTATCACCACCGACGTCTGCACCACCTTCCTCGCTCTCTCACTCCGTGACGCCGGTTACTCCGTCTGGGCCAACATGGAGGCTTCCGGCACTACCACCGCTCTCATCCGCGACATTTCCAACGACCGCATGCGCGATGCTGGTGTTCAGGTTGTCAGCTTGTTCTCTATTGTCTGTGAGCTCATGCGTGACTGGAGGAACAAGCCTGGTGCCAAGGAGATCTACCCTTGGCTTGGCCAGTATTACCCTGCTGCTGGCTACATGGCTCGTGGCCATGCTGCGGCTATTACTAACGGAACTATCCAGCCTGGCGAGGATGGATACACTCACTATCCTTAGAGCTAGATTGATCTCTGGTACTAGCAGTTGTTGCCTAGATGGATGATGACTTGCTCGGGGAGCTGGCTTGAAAGGCAGCTGGATAGTCTTCAACTCCCCAAATAACCATCTCTGCCCCCTTTTGGAGGAGATGGATTCAGATAGACTTTACTTCATTCTTCTTCACCTTTTACAATGAATACACGATCATTGATTCTGAACTTTCTTTCTCCTCAATAAGTGACTCCTACTAACATGACTTGAAGTGACGCATTTTTCGAACTCGCCCGACGGCAACAACATGCAAGAAAGAGGTCAGTAAAACATTTGCGACCAGGAAGTCTATATTGTGCCGTCGGTCTATAAGTCTGGCCATGCATTCCGCTCTCATCAGCCCACGAACAACCGAGCTCGAAGGTGCCGCGGGGTCCGATCTGCCTCGTCAATCGCAACATTCATGAATGGTGGCGAAAAATCATGAGACCGGGCTTATTAGGGCATTCCTGACAACCGACGCAGGCTTAATTGAAATATGATTACTGCCAATGATTTAAGCTTAATAGAGCACCTAATGGCACGGAATCTGACATTTCTCTTTCGATTGGTTGATCGATAATCAGACCACCTCAGCCAAGACGACAGCACCTGATCATGTGCCACCAACACGTTGTCGTCAGCCATAACCTCAAAGTCCAGCAAGTCTATATGATCTCACTCTCAGACAGCTTGAAATCTAAGGGTGCAATCACTGAAGTGAACAATCGACAAAAGACAAAGTATCACAGAAATGGCTTCAAATAGCACGCTCCCTCTTACCATGCGCGCTGCCCAATGGCGCTCCATCAAAGGCGGCATCGACAAGAATCTCACCCTCGTCACCGATGCTAAACTACCCAAAAACGCTTCATCGCTTCTGAAAGGACAAACCCTTGTCAAAGTCGCATATGCATCAGTCAATCATCTCGACTACAAAATTGCTGAAATGCCTCTCACTAACTTCATGTTCTCCAAACCCGTCACGCCAGGTCTTGACTTCTCCGGCACGATAGTCTCCACGACACTGGACGAGTTTCAGTCTGGTCAGAAGGTATTTGGAAGGACAGAGTTACCAACTGGTGGAACTCTTGCGGAGTATGTTGTTGTTGGGAGCAAGGCAATGACAGTGTTGCCGGATGGTGTTGAGCTTAGAGATGCGGCCTGCGTCGGGATCTGTGGGACGACCGCTTTGCAGTGCATGTCACCATTCGTGAAAGCGGGTGATAGGGTGTTTATTAATGGTGGCAGTGGAGGTGTTGGTGTTTTTGCGATCCAGGTTGCTAAAGCTTTGGGATGTTCTCATGTTACGGTCACTTGCTCCCCTTCCAATGCCGAGTTCTGTCGAGACCTCGGTGCTGATGAGACTATTGACTACAAGTCCGAAGACCCGATTGAAGTGCTCAAAAAGAAAGAAGACAAGTTTGACTTCATTCTCGACACGGTCTTCAACGATCCAGATCTCTACTGGCAGTCTCATCAGTACCTTAAACCCGAGGGGCAGTATGTTTGTGTCGGTCTGCCGCCACGGTTCCAGACTTTCAAAGCCCTCCTCACTATCAGTCTGTTACCGAGATGGCTGGGTGGTGGGAAAAGAAAGTTCAAGTATCACTCTGTGACGGTTAACAGGAAGGACTTTGGGCAGGTTGCGGATTGGATGAAAGATGGAAAGGTCAAGGCCATTGTTGAGGAGGAGTTTGGGTTGGAGGATGCAGGCAGGGCTTATGCGAGACTGAAGGAGGGAAGGACGAGAGGGAAGCTGGTTGTGCGTGTTGGGGGTGAAGCTGGTGCTGATGGACAAGGCATTGTTCAATGAGGGTGAAGGCCATAGAGTGACCTGACCAAGGTCAATCGAGATGGACTTTCCAAAGACATAACGGGATTATCTTGGATATGGCAGGACGGTTAATGACGGAAAATTCCTTCGAAGGGTTATCAATACTAGTGATAGGATCTCCAATCCAGATTGAACAATATTTATTCTTTATTTGGGTGGGCACTCGTGCGCAGACGTCAAGCTTAAAGACCGTGGCAACCACTTTCTCTGGAAAATCGGAAAGAAAGCCTTCTCAACTTAAGACAAAGCCGGGAACACCTCTACACAATTTTCCCATCCACCTCCTTGGAGGTATTGTCACGAGACCTCTGACGTCGCCAGTTGAACAAAACATGCGGCTTCGTCTTGATAGTTTCCCTCATCTTCTCCTCACTACTGTCTATCCAAGCATTACCCGGCGCAGAACTGACAGGATACAGCGGTGTTCCATTAAGCAAGAAATGATCAGCACCACGGCGATCGAACGAAGCAGTGATGTCTAGATCGGTTGCAATTTGATCGCAGAAGGTCTCCAGCGGCAAGTCGTTGACATCTCGACCGAACGGATTCTCGATCTCCTGTCCAATGAACAGTAGACCGAAGATAATGTATGCTGCAGTGATGGTAGCCGGAATAGCTATCCAGCCAAGAGGACCAGTCAACTGAAACGGCAACAGCATGACATACACAAACGTGATCTGGCTGATGGCGATAGTGTATGCGATCGGCAAGGGGGTATTGAGCACTCGATCACACCCAACTGCTACGTCGTTAAGCATGGTGATGTGATTATACGCGACAGTTTGGTGGATGGCGACAGACAACTGCTTGTTCGCGACGAGACAGTCGACAGAAATTGCCAGGTGGTTTAGTATCTCAAGGGGAAGATTTCCTTGGTGCTCTTCGGCTCTCTTGAGGTGCTTGCGGGGATCGCTCTGAGCGAATGAGAGACCTAGATATTCACCAGCCACATGTTTGAAGTTTGTGGCTCTTCGCTTCGGCACGGCTGTGGTACGGCCTGAGAATGTGTCGAGGTGGGCGATGTAGGGTTGCATATCAGGTTGGCTCGCACAATGCTCAAAGCGAAGTGTATGCTTCAGTGCAACAGCAAATCCAGCGATGAGCTTCAGCGCTCCAAGCTTCTTGACAAGCAGCTCACGAGTATCTTGACCATCAGCACCAGTGTCCGCTGCATGAATCCAGATGATTCGTCCGAGGGTTTGCGAAGCAGTAGCCAACATTCCCCAGTAACGACGACCCTCAGCGTAGCGCTCATAAGCAGTTGACGATCGAAAGGAAAGACTGAGACCGACGACGAAACCGAGGATGGTGAGAAGAACAGAGTTGACGCTGAGATCATGAACCTTCTTAGAAATGACGGTTATAGCAGTGGACCAACATGCGACGAGGAAGAGAGGGATGATGAGCGATGGCATGATTGAGCCGTGGAGTTGGAGGATAAGTGGCCATTTGGAATGACCGCGGAGATCCCTGGGGCCACTGAAGTAGTTGCTATCATTCATGCCATCATGCACTGGAGGCGAAGGCGAGGGCAGATACTCCTGGCTTGGAGGAGTGTTAACGCCAGAGAGGTTCTGTCTAGCCTGGACCTCTGGGAGTGGCTTCATCTCCACTGGAGTATCTCGGCCAGCGTCTGACATGGTGAAAACGAAGCACGCGAGCAACAACGGCGAATGATGCCTATTGATGAAGACAGATAGCAGAACGGAGTTTTCAAAGTCAGGACCTGTCCAGGTCTTATAAAGAAGCCAGGTTTCACCATAAAAAATGAAGCTTCCCAAAAGGGTCTCATATTTCGAGCTGAACGTTTAGTGCTGATGGGACTTCTGATGGTCCGACATTAGTGCTGAGAATATTGGCAATTGCCAACAAGCTTTGGCATAAGCATTCGCCAAGGCGGTCTGGGCCGCATACAAGCTTGAGAATTGATGCTTAATTTGGTAGTGGTCTGTTTGGAAGTCCAACAATCCATGTCTGATGACTTATCGTGGATTGCTGACTTGGTGATTTCAGCTTCTAATTTTAGCCAGACTCCCCAGACCCTTTGCTACAAGAGGTTATCGCACTGTTTAATATGGAATCATCAATACCTAGCTATTCATCGAGGCGTAAATGGGACTTTCGGTTCTTGCGTAGTTTAAGAAAACTGGTGTTGTTGGGTTATCGGATTGTTCTTACCCTCAAAGCAAGCGACTCATACATATGACCTTATCTTGCATAGTCAAATGAATGACAAGACCGCAATATCTGGAACGGTATTGTATGAATCCAGTAAATGGAAAAAATATCTTCTGAACTCAACATCACCATTGTGGGACCTCCATTCCACCGTTTCTGTCCCTCGACAAGATCAAGACCCTTCACCAACACGTTGGACCTTGAACTGAATTGGCCTTCTAGACTTCAACGTCAAACTCGGGTTTCTAAACTCCACCTCCTCGTCTCCGACACTCTCGATCTTAAAGTCTCTGATCAGCCCAACCAACAAGGCCTTCATATTCAGCAAAGCCAGAGCTTTTCCAGGGCACATGCGAGGCCCGTTAGAGAAGGTCTCCATAGCATATGGGCTCAAAGCATCGCCGGAGAGACGATCCCATCGATCAGGATTGAAGGTCTCCACATCAGGGCCCCAAATTTGCGGGTTAAGTTGTGTCACTGCTGGGACGAGCTGGACCGTTGTCCCTTTTGGGATTCTGAAGCCTGCTATCTCAATATCCTCGAGTGCTTCCCATGGGATGATTAGAGTAGGTGAGTACAGGCGAAGGGCTTCCCGAATGACGTTATCTAGGTATGGAAGTTCGTCTATTGACTTGGCGGTCATGTCGTCAACATTGAGGGTGATTATCTCAGCCCTCAACAGGTCTTGCGAGTTCTGGTCTTTGGAAACGGCATAGGTTGTCCAAATCAGAGCACTTTCAGTAGTCTCGTGTCCCGCCGCGATGACCTGCATAGTCTATGATACCGGTCAGTGATACCCAAATGGAGATCAGGGCGCTGCGCACGATATCGATCAACTCATCTCTAGACAACTTCTGGTTCTCAACCGAAGTCGCTTCAATCATCCTAGTCAACAAATCATCCGATAGTCCATTGTCTGTACCCAGCTCCTTTGCCTTTGCTACCTCAGATGTCCGCTGCTCGATCAGTTCTGTCATCATGCTCTTGAGAGCAGATTTGGCCTTGATGAAGTTCAGATTTGCAGATACAGGTAGCCAACGGAGTGGGATAAAGGGATTTATGAAGCTGATTATTTGGCCAGCGAGTGGCTGTGCCAAGATTCCATTGTAGCACTGCTCAAATGATAAAGGCGAGGTCTTTGAGCGAAAGTGTCGAAGTTCTTTACCAACTAGTGAGACGCCGATGATGTCAAGTGTCACTCTTGTAATCAAATCCTCGACTGGTTCAATTTTGTCAGATAATGATAGAGATGAGCTGACTGAGAGCATACGTACGTTCCAGGACACCGTTGCTGCTTCGTTGAATCGCAGCATCAATCTCGCTGTTCAACTTGCAAGAGTATGTCACAAACGTCGGGAACAGTCTCCGAATACTTGGACGAGACAGAGGTCCTATCACAATGAGTATTCATGATCATGATCCACGAAAGAAGGTCTTACCTGCAGTAATGCGTCTCAACCGCTTGTGCTGATCACCAACGCTGAAAAGTAGACCGACGCCCAGAAACTCTCCGACAAGTGTATGAAAGAACGCCGGTTTGGCGAAGCGATAAGCATTAGTTTGGAGGACCTCGCGGCATGCCTCTATGTTGTTTACGAGGAGAACCTCTGTGTTGAGCCAAGAGAGACTTCGTATGAACGGTGCATTCGGCCAACGCCGCATCCACTGGAGATAAAGCTCATTCGGTCCTGATTCACGAAGGATGCGCAAGGCATGGCCGACTAGGAATTGATGGTCCTTGTGAAGTCAGTATACTGAAAATACCAAAAGCTTTTCGTTTGCGACCGGCAGAGCAAGTCTTACTTTCGGACCTGGAAGATGTCGTAACCCTGAGAACGATGGCCTCAGTAGAGTCTTGATGATGAAGTGTAGGCAAACGGCTAGAATAGTCAGAATTACCACTCGTACCAGCGAAACACTCAATAGCCACATCCTCACTTCCCGATCTCCTCAGCATTAAATAAATGGATCTTGAAGTCCTCTTGTTTGTGATTATTTATGCCTTTACACTTCTCGGGCTGACAAATTTCTGACTGCTGATTTACTGCATATCGATGTAACTCGGCGGCCGCTCTCTCAATCTGAAGCCCGCTTTTGGTTCTAAAATAGCCAATTGAGGGCATTTTACGCATCTACGCTCGGGATCTACAAATAGCTGCATATTAAACTCTCTACGGAGTAAAAGTAAGCGCTATGAGCATGCGACTTGGTGCATTGAGCCAGACTTCACGTCACCGTATGCTGAAATCTCTTGAAGGCTGCTGAGTATTGATGGAGATAATAAGACAAGCGTCTTAAGGTCTTATTTATGCAGTTAACAATCACCCCAATTATATACGATTATTTTACAAGCCTAGCTTCTATATTACTTCAAGTCGAGGACGAACCATACAGAATCATGGTATCAGCGGCTTATTCCCAAACCCTAAAAGCTTCAGTGGGGAATGCCCCCAACAACGGCCCAAACTCACCGTTCCTAACCGCAAAAGGCCGCTCCAAGCATCACCCTCCAATGAAGAAAGCCCCTCTCCACTTCCAACTCTCAAATGCCGGTCCCGGGTTTCGCTCCAGATCCAAGCCCTGTCAAGCTGAGCGAGCATCTGCACACCGAGACAAGACATCATGGACTCACCTCACCCAGACGAAAACAACACCACCCTAACAGAACAAGAACGAAAGTCCGTTCCCCCCAGCCCCCACACGCAGTTCTTCATCGCTGACAAAAACGTAGAAAACTCCGCAATCGCTTATCGCAACGAGCCTTTCGTCGCAGACAAGCAGAATGTATCCGCGAGCTCAAGAACCGCGTGAACGCGGACCAGCGATCTGACAGTGAGCGCGTGGAAGCGCTGCAGAAGGAGAATAAATTGCTGAGACAGCAGTTGATTGATGTTCAGACGAAGATGTCGCGGATGATAGCGTCGGTGCAGTTGTTGAGTGATTCGGTGGCTAAGACGCTTGATGATACGGCGAGTAGTGAGGGGGATGAGCGGCAGAGAGAAAGAGATGAGCGGGTGATTGGAAAGACTGGGAATGATGAACGGATTGTTGAAGAGTCTGCGTTGCAGTCGATTGATCTGGAGTTTGATCCGTCGATTCTGGACTTTGACCCGTCATTTTCATCATCGAGCGTCACTGGTAAGTTATCAGAATTCATCTTATAAGCCAAGCTAACGAATGATTGAAGCGTCAACAGACAACGGCATCTCGTCCGAACTCATCAACGTTTCCGGCACAAGCCCATTCTACTCTCAGATCCCAAATATCTGGAGCCATGAGTATCAAATGGGGATGCAACCTTATCTAACCGCCATCAGCACAACAGCCGAGTCAAGTCTAGTCCTTGGGAAAGATTACTCTTTTACCAATTCACCATTCTCAGATCATATCCAATTACTTCAGCGAATGCTTAAGAATAAGCTTAATACTCTTGGATTCGTTCCAGAAGGTCATAATCCTGTTCAGAGGTATACAGCCCCCTCGCAACATCTTCAAAGCTTCCTAACATGTTCAGTGTCTACCAACCAGTCCTCATGGTCTTGTCCATGTTCAACAGCATGACCCGTCCAGACGTAATGGCATGGTACGCCAAAACACGCTTCTACCACATCATCGAACTCACAGCCTGGCAACTCTACCCCTCCTCCGCAACCTTCAACAAGCTCCATCCGCGCTACCGCCCTACACCAGCACAGCTTGAGAACCCTCACCCCGGCATCATCGACTGGATTCCCTTTGCTACAATCCGCGATCGTTTAATCCAGCTACACTCTGCAAACCCCCACATCGACCAAATCTTCTGCGACGCAGTGACTGGCTACGTCGTTGAGGCGCTCATGTCAGATCTCGTCCTGGGTGCCCCGCAGATAACAGTCTACGTACGTGTGACAGACCTCATCAACACCATGTCCTCCGCAACATCCGAGACCGAAAACACAATCGCCATGCTTCCCGCCCCCGACATATCAACGCTATTCTCATCGCCTGCATATGCCCGCGCTGCATTTAATAAATTGAACATGGACAAGGGCGCGGGCTACTACAAGATCGACCCCGCATTCTTCGAAAAGTATCCTGAGCTCTGGGACCAAGCCAGCGATGTCACGGCGACGGGAATGCCGCTCAAGCCAAAGTATCAAAAGATCCTCACGTATCCGAAACCGCTCGACTCTTCGACTGTGGAGACTTATCGGAGCTTTATCGATTTTTCTCTCGACGCTGCGAATACGATATCAATGTCCCCGTGATCTCAACCAACCGGGCCGGTTCTCGTTATCTTTAAGCTCCTCACATGATGCGATAACCGTGTGAGGACGGCATTATTAGCGCATTTGGGCTTGGTAAAGTTTCGGGAAGCGTAATGGAATGTTGAGTAAACGACCCACCAAGAGGGTTTGACTAACACGTCAGTTACTAACACCTCGATTCTGTGATTCATCTGTGGATCATCGAGTGGGGATGAAATCATCTATATAGAAATGCCAGAATTAGTACAGCACCATCTCAACCACCATCTACACCATTTTAATCCATCGTCAAAATGCCGTCTCAAATACCAACCTCAATTCCTCGCTATAGTTTCATGGACGATTATAGCGAGGGTGCACATCCCGCTCTTCTCAAGGCCTTGATCACCAGCAACACGACCCAAGAGACCGGCTACGGAGGCGATACGTACTGCGATCTCGCACGGCAGCGAATCCATCGCCATCTCGGCCGCAACGACGTTGGCATATTCTTCGTTCCGAGCGGAACATCAGCCAATGCCATCTCCATCGCCGCCTGTCTCCGACCCCACGAGGCCGTCATCGCTGCTAGCTCCGGGCACATCGTGACGAGAGAGACAGGCGCAGTAGAAGCAAGCGGCCACAAAATCATCAACGTCACACCGCATAATGGAAAGCTTACGCCTGCGACGATCGAGCGGGCACTAGATGACAATTGGCATTTTCCTCACATGGCGAAACCGCGACTGGTGTATATTTCCAATGCCACCGAGATCGGAACGATATACTCTCGCGCCGAACTCGCAGCTATAAAACAAGTCTGCGAAAAGAACGGCCTCATTCTCTTCCTCGATGGCGCTCGCATCGGCACCGCCCTCGCCTCCAAAGCCAACGACATGACCCTCTCCGACATCCTCGAGCTCACAGACATATTCTGGATAGGCGGCACAAAAAACGGCGCCCTCCTCGGCGAAGCAGTCGTCGTAAAAGACGCCCGCCTCTCTTCAGAGTTCGAATTCTACGTCAAGCAGCACGGCTCCCTCCTCGCAAAAGGCCGTGTCATCGGCGCGCAATTCGCAGAGCTCTTTAACGACGATCTGTACTTTGAACTAGCGCGCAAGGCGAATTTAGCAGCTGAGTCGTTATCGAGCGGTATAGCGCAAGGAGGATTTTCAGTGTATGCTGCGACGGAGACGAATCAGGTTTTTGCGGTGTTGCCGATGAGTTTGATCAATTTGCTGAAGGGGAGTTTTAGTTTTTATGTTTGGGAAAAGTGTGGTGATGACGAGGCTGTTATTAGATTGTTGACGACGTGGGCTACTGAGGCGGCGCAGGTTGAGAGGTTTGTGGAGATGGTGCATTCTTGGACTGGATAGAGGAGTTGTGGATTGAAAAAATAATGGATATTTCTGTGAGAATAATTTTTATGTTTTTATGAGATTTTAAGATAGACTACCAACTAATCAAATCATCACATCGTACTTGCGTCCGGAAGTTGAAGAGAGGCAACAGTTCGATGTCTTATGTGCCAGATCTTGACAGCGTTGTATGTAGAACAACGATACCTGTTCATTCCTATACCTCTCTTCCATCAAGCGCTACCAAAATCTTCATTCAATGGTGCCCGCCGAATCGCTTCCTCGTTGTGTGAATGAACTGGGTTGTATGTTGTGAAGAGCTTGAATTGGGACTTTCCTCGACCTACTCATCGAGCGTAATTTACACTTTCACTGACCCTCACGGATACTTATTTCAGCGAGTATATGCCCCTTCTCAGCTTAGACTACAGTATTGTCCACAAATTTAGATGTCACAAGCCAACTGCATGAGGCCTCTTTCGGCTTCATGCCTGCTTAGTCACCAGTAAGCGACGAGAAGGATTCACGCCATTTGACCGCTCAATCGACATTGCCCATTCCTCTCCTTACTAGTCCTCTCATATAACGATCATGGCAGCCGTAGATACATATTCTGACAGGGAATTCAGGTTTTTTAAGTATCTTGACGATGCCGATCAACACCAAGACTCGATAACTGTTAAGCGCTCCGCCTACTGGTGCTACTGCGGCCCTCTCCTCGACCCGGGGTCATCATTACCGGACAACTTGTATGACTTTGAGAGCCAAGTCGTTACTGGCTCTATCCGCTCGAGACTGGATCCTTTTCTGAACTATATCAAGAATGTTCTCCTAGACAAGGGGTTTCAGCATTATTTCCTTACTATACGCGCCACGACGCCGACACGCGAATTCGATCAACCGAGATGGCATACAGATGAGCTATTCTTCACCACGGACATACTCCCCGGTACACGCCTAGGTCTCAAATCACAACACCAAAAACATCATCAACCCACCGGAACAGACTTCAAGATCTGCACTACCCTTCTCGGCCCGTCAACGCTCTTCATACCGGCATCCCATCAACCTCACGCGCGCAAAGCACAAGAATCCGCTCGTGACGCTGCAAGCACAGAGCATGAGTGTGTGTCAATTCGCTGTGTTGGCTGTGCAGCTGCAGCAGATGCTGTGCGCGACGAACTAGCTACCGTACTTGAGCCTTTTGGTGCAGAAGCAGCTGAGATAGGTGAATGCTCTGTGTTTAAGGTTGGCAGGGAGTTTGGAGCTGTGCATTCGGAACCTTGTATGAGTGAGGGAGATAGTGGACGGGTTTTTATCAATGTTGTCCCAGGGATGGAGGATGAGTTGAGAGTGTTGATGAGGAAATGGGGGATGGAATTCCCAAGACAGTGGTGGGTTGGAGGGAGATGAATGCAAGACAGGTAATGATATGCATATAGTGTTTCTTCGCCTCTTGATACATCATAGCAAGGATATTGCTCCCAGGCATTATTTGGAGTGTCTTGTTGAGGGTCGGAGATTGTTGGTCTCATGGTCAACACGTGTCTTGTCGCATTGAGGCTTCACAGCATGGGCTCGGGTAGAACTGCAGGGTAGCACGGACACATGACAATTAAAGTTGACTGAACCAACCTCTGTGTCTCGGTCTCGGTCTCACGTTGCAAGTTATTATTTCGTAAAATATCATGTCGGATAATGTCTCGATGTACGATCGTTTTAATGGCTGGGGTGATACAGAGAGGTTGAGTTGAATGTGACAAGAACCAAGTTACTGTCGCGATCCGCATTTGACCAGCAATGTTTTCACCAGCAACTCGTTTAAAGCGTCTCCACGATAAACAAGATTCAATGTGTATTGGAGGTTTCTTGACGAGACGTCTGCTCATTTGTTTATAACTAACATACGAGCCTCACAGATATGCCAATGAGCTAATGCGGCTCTACCGTTTCACGTTAAAAAGCGCTCTCAGGATCGTCAGGTCGCCAACCGCCCCGCCACTTCCCGACCATCTCGGCCGAGCACAAAAACACCAACCAATCCCTCTCTCTACACCAATCCCTCTACAGCAAGACTGCCAATTGACAACTGCGCTTACAACGGTGTAACACCCTCCAACCCCAACCCCGTTCATTTCCACCCATCCAACTCGCTGATCTCAATCAAACCTCCAGCGATAACCTTTTCCCGCACCACTAACCCAACGGCGCACCACAGATTGTGGCTTGCATCGACAGGGTGACATTTCGTCAAAGCTTACGGGAGTCGTCGACGTGGCGCTGCACGCCGTTTTTTTAATCACGCCAACAAATCTGTCGTGTACCTTATTCCCAACCTCTGCGAGACAAACACGGGATCCGAGGTGTCAATGTCTCGGGACGCGTTTAATTCAGGGAAAGATGCTCTCCCGTGCGCTGTTTCAAACTCAAGATCTGGAAATAACAAGACCCTGTATTCAACTGCGTGTGTGTGTTCCATACGACGGCGGGGGGGATAGCTAATCTCATAATGGCAAGGCGCTAAGCCCGCACCAACTCAACTGCGGAGCTGACGTGACCCCTAACAAGGGAACAGCGCATAAGGGAGTCTCGTATCCCGTCTCTGCAGATAAAAAAACAACCCTTCAGCTGAGAGATTAACAAAGGGCGCTTTGTATATATCCACAAAGATATTAAATATTCAATCCTTTGTCTTTCTTTATTTCCCCTCTTTTTCTGTCTTCCACGTCACCGACCGCTTGTAATGACCTGGCGCTACACGAGGCCCCCCTCCCTGTGAGATTAGCGCCAGGCACAGATCATCCAAGACAAGGCCCCCTTAGCTCTGCATGTTGCAGTGCAAGCTTGGGTTTTATATAGAAACAAACAGCAACCAACACAGAAAAATTCCCGCCCTCTCCATTTTTAGTCCTTCCAACCTCTCTTCCAATTCACCATCTTCTTTGGTGGTTATAATTGTTTCGTTTCCCCGGTCACTCTCTACGCCGGGTTAACAAATTCCCATCTTATTTCCTTCCCCTGTCTCTTTTTTTTTTCTTTAACCCCCGATTAACCAACGTCTCAATTGATTGGAGATGTTGTCCGCTCTTTTCCTCGCCTTCGCGGCCCCCGCGCTGGCTCACGCTGCCGCTCCCGCTGAAGATGGCCTTATCCGCTTCCCCCTCAAGGTTTCCACCGGCGCGCCCGTCGTAAAAGGCGTGACCAAGCGCCAAAACGAAGTCGCCCTCGAGAGCCAGCAGAACGGTTTCTTCTACAGCATTGACGTTGAGCTCGGTACCCCGGGGCAGAAAGTCACCGTCAATCTGGACACGGGCTCCGCAGAGCTCTGGGTCAACCCCGTGTGCTCCAAGGCGCAGCAGCCCGCGTTTTGCGAAACGTTTGGTCATTTCGGCGAGAGCAGCACTTGGGTTAACCTCAACACTACTGGCGGTGTCGTCTACGGCACTGGGTATGCTTATTGGAACTATGGCTACGACCATGTTGTCGTTGGATGTGAGACTGGCATTCCTCGCTGAGACATGGGTTTTTTTTTTGTGCTGACGGGATTTAGCTGCGAATATTCGTAACCAGGTTTTCGGTGTCGCGTACGATAGTTCTTTTACCAGCGTCGGCATCATGGGCGCTGCGCCTGATCTGAACGGTTGGGATGCGCCGTACCCTCTCGTGATTGATAGCATGGTCAAGCAGGGCCTCATCAAGAGCCGCGCATTGAGTCTCGACATTCGTACCCTCGATAGCGATCGCGGCGCCGTCATCTTTGGTGGTCTCGATACCAAGAAATACACCGGTCGTCTTGAGAAGCGCCCCATCATCCCCGCCGAGTCCTCCCCCGATGGTCTCACCCGGTAAGTCCCCCGCGTTCTCAATTGACACGAGCGCTTGTCTAACCATCGCAGTTACTGGGTCCACCTCGACGGTATCAGCATCATCCAAGACGACGGCTCCGAAGACGCAATCTTCTCCCAGACAAACGGCCAGCCCGTCCTCCTCGACAGCGGATACACCGTCAGTGCCCTCCCCGGCGCCATCTTCAACAAGATCGTCGCAGCCTTCCCCACCGCCCAGCGAACCCCTGGCGCATACGTCGACGTCGACTGCTCCGTCGCCGACCTCAAGGGCACCGTCGACTTCAAGTTCGGCAACACCGTCATCAAGGTCCCCTACGCCGACTTTATCTGGCACAACGACGACCGCTGCGTTCTCGGCGTCTTCCAGGACGATGAGTTCCCCGTCCTCGGCGACACGTTCCTCCGCGCTGCGTACGTCGTGTACGATTGGGATAACAGGAATGTCTGGCTCGCTAACAACGAGGACTGCGGTACTAACCTCGTCGCTATCGGTACTGGTCCCGATGCCGTGCCTGACTTGGTTGGTGAGTGCGGTTCTGACTCTACCACTACGTCTGGAGCTCCTACTTCCACCGAGACTGCGTCCGAGTCTGTCACCGAGTCTGTTTCTTCTGCTGAGACAACCGCCGACACTACCCTTTCCTTCTCTACTACTCGTTACTCCAACACTACTTTCACAACCTCCAAGCCTAATGCAACCTCTACTGGCGGATCTGGCAACACTTATGTTCTCCCTACTACTTCTGCTCCCTCTACGACCATCACTTCCACCGTCACTACCAGCAAGGTCTACACGGTCACTGCCTGCCCTCCCAGCGTCACCGACTGCCCCGTTGGCCATGTCACCACCGAGATCATCACCTCTCTCACAACATACTGCCCTGGCTCCGAGGCTACAGGTGTTGCTCCTCAACCCACCAAGGGTCCCGTCAAATCGACCCTCACATCAACCCGCGTGTATACCATCACTTCCTGCCCCGGTTCCGGCTCCTGCAACAAGGGCGACGTCACCACCGAGATTGTTCACAACACGCAGATCATCAACCCCGAGCAACCCACCGGCGTGTTCACCATCCCCGAAGCTATCCAATGCGGCTTTGGAAACTTTGGCTGCAAGGAGGCTACCACCAAGGGATACCGCACCGTCACCATCACATCGGTCGTCAAGGCGCCCAAGCCCACTCCTATTCCCGGCCACTGCACCACCTGCGGACCTCCTGGCTCCAACAATCACAACAACAGTACTTTCACAGGTCACTACACCAAGCCTGGCTATGAGCAACCCACCAAGGGCCACGCTACTCAGGATTACCCTGAGGCCACTGGCACCGCCTCCAAGCCCACCGGCGGCAACCCTCTCGAGGAGCTTCACACCTACCAGCCCACACACGTCTACGCGCAACCTCCCAACACCGTCGCCACCGTCGTCAAGCCAACAGGCACACCCGTCGACTCAACACCTTCGGAGCCAACGGGCACCAACCCCGCGATCGTCAACGGCGCGAGCGCGTGGAACGTCCCAGCGCTTGCGGCGTTTATCGTGGGCGCATTTGTGGCAGCTCTGTAAAAAGGAGATGAATGGATGAGAGACATTTAATACTTATTTAATAAGGTGAAGCGTAGATACTTTTTGCGATGGTAGATATGGGATAATAATAGTTCCCTTTTATTTTGTATCTTGCTTCTAGAAGCGTATTATTCTTAGATTGGATATTTACATCGATTGGATGTATTTATACGACATTGACTTTTTATGACAGCCTTAATGATTTGGTGATGTTTGGGGCTGCAATCTGATTGAGACCCAAAACACCCTCTGTGATGTACTTGGATGAATTGATGCAGCTGAATTGAGGATGTGACTCTAATGCGCCAACGGCTCTTCCGAAACTGTCGGCTTGCATTCCTCCGACCATGACAGTAGCGGCTATACCAACCGCCCAGGATGCGCATCCTTCATCGAACCATACTCTAATTTCATTTTCTCGTCTCAATCACCATAACCAACGTTCACAAAATGACCATCTTCACCAAAATCAGCATCGCAACCACCGCCCTCCTCGCTCTCCTCTTCCAGATCTACCTCAAAGAAGCAATATGGCTTGGTTTCGGCATAAACAGAACCATCCAACCCCTCAGCGATTTCCCCTACCAATGCCGTAAAATCGTGCACCATCGGCTTGAAGCTTGCGAGGACATGTACTTATCCCAATCTACGCGCCGATTGTTCCTCGCGTGTTCAGACCCATTTGCACGGAAGCAATGGCAGCCAAAGTGTGTTTCTCCTAAATGTATTTTTCGTTGCAGTGTAATTAATTGTGCAGTGTTGGGTATCGCAATATTTCGGGTCGATCACAGCGCGACGCTATCGTTGCGCTGGATATCGATAAGCAGACTGATAACGGGTTTGAGTTCCGCGCGTTGAAAACACCCGATTTCGAGGGTACTGCTGGTGATGGACTCATCAACGTCGCTGGCTTCTCAGGCATTGAGCAAAAAAATGGCGATACTGATTTGTTCATCGTCAACTTGCGACCTTCGATTGACGCAGACGGAAAATTGCTAGATCAACATGTTCATGGTGGAAACGCGACTATTGAGCACTTTGTTACCGGTCCCCAAGCGACGGAGATGAAGCATGTTAGGACATATGCTAATCAAGGAATTGCGACTCCAAATCGTGTTGCGGCGATGAATGATAAATCGTTTTATATCAGTAATGATCACGGCCCTCATAAATTCGGCTGGGTAAATATGCCAATACCTCTTTCATAGCGTATACTGACAAGACAGCGGCATCATTTGTCCTTGATTCTAGGCTTCTCCGACGTGACATTCTGCGATGCTCAAACCTGCAAAACCGTCGCACCAAACCTCCAATTCCCAAACGGTCTCGTCATAAAAGACAACATCCTCTACGTCCCTGACTCCATAACAGGTCGTCTCTACATCTACCGCATCCTTCCTAACAAAGACCTTGAAAAGATCGACGAGGTTAATTTAGGCTATGGAGTTGATAACGCATCGATCGATGAGAATGGCGATATATGGATCGCTGCCTTTCCTATCGGCATTGAGATCTTCAAGGCTTATGATGACCCGTATAATGCTCATCCGCCTAGTGCTGTATTGAGAGTTCGGAAAGTTGAGGGGGAGTATGTTGTTGAGAAAGTGCTTGAGGATGCGAAGGGGGAGATTTTGCCGGCTGCTACGACGGTTGTGCATGATGTCAAGACTGGAAGGCTTTTCTTGAGTAGTAAGTTATATGGTCATCTATTTGTGACATGGCTAATTTTTGACAGGTGTCATTTCACCGTTTATTGCCGTTTGCGAACCAAAGCGATAAACATGAACTATCCTGGTCATATATCTACTCGATCAGTATCAACAAAACTCAACTCCACTTACAAGCCTTGCCAATGTTCTTATCGCAGACTCATTTGACTCGACAGAGACGACCATTGTCCTTCTGTGCCCATTTCTCAGTTCCAACACAAGGAAAGCACCATAAAACATCATTAGGATCAACGCTCCTCTTGACCGATAAAAGTCTCTCGTAGTTCTTACCCCAAAAGGCATGCTGCCAGTCTGGTTCGAAAGGAAGAGCCTAGTGCATGTTAATCAAGCATTACATCTTGTAGTATAGACAATCTTACCTCATTGATATAAGCGCCTGTGTCCGGAGACAGTTTGCGAAACGGCTCCATGGAGGCATTCAACCTCTTGACGGCCTCAGCTTTAGAAGTCTTGTTGAAAGGCTCAAAGGACTCCCCGGATACTGATAGACTCGTTAGTAAACATCAAACCGATTCTCAAGGTTCTTTGACTTACTAGCGTGAATATAACTCTTCCTCCAACCCGGATTAACAGCTGCACTCCCCCCTCTAGGCTTCGCATCCCTAACACCCTTCCCAGCGATCAAATGAACCGTCAACCCCCCAGCAGCATCCAAACTCTCCTCCAACGCCCCCCCAAACTTCTCATCACTCAGCGCCTCCCTCCCCAACAATCTCGAAGCAAGATACAGCGTCACCCCCGCAACACCCTGATCAAAATAAACATCATACCACTCCAAAAAAGAACCATACTCTTCCTTCGTAGCACTAAACTGCACAGCCCCCGGCCACCGCTTCTGAATAGTATCATTAATCGGCTTGAACAACTTAAGAATGTACTCTGGGTCATTAACATCCTGTGCCGCAAAGACACCCTGGATCCCAGCTACTTCGTCGGTGCCGCCGGCGGGATTGGGTGTTTGGGGGCTGAGGCTGGTATAGCCTGAAAGACCGGCGTCGGATAAAGAGGGGAATTGGGAGAGGATGTAGGCGAGGAGATCGTATTTGAAGGGTGCGGCGGCGGATGTTCCGATTGTGAAGGCTGATGCGGTGATTTTGGGGGTTTTGTAGACTTTCATGGTTATGGATGTGAGGACGCCAAAGGTTGAGCCGCCGCCCTATATTGTTAGTATAAAGGGTAGTAAGAATGGGTAGTAAAAGTGAGTAGTAAAAATGGTGGGTGACTTACTCCTCGCATTGCCCAGAAGAGATCGGGATGGTTGTCTTCATTAATCGTCAGAATCTTCCCAGACGGTGTGACCATTGTCATTTGGAGGACTTGATCAACTGCAAGGCCATGTTTGGTCGATAGGAGAGAATGGCCGCCTCCCGTAACGTAGCCACCGAGGCCGACGGTCTTTCCGCCGCCGCCAACAACTACGCGGCCATACTTATCCAGCATGGTGTAGAGGTCATACATCTGGGTTCCTGCGCCGGCAGTAACAGCATCACCGGCGATGACAATCTTGGAGTTGTAAAGTTTGAAGGAGCCTTTATGGTAGGTTATGTCTTTGAGATGGTGTGTCCAGAGTGAGAGAGAACCTGGGGCAATAGAGCGGCCCATGTAGTCATGGCCAGTGTTCTTGACGACTAGTCTGATGTTGTTCTTGCGAGCTATCATTCATTAGCAAGGCTCTTGTTCAATCGAAACACTTACCAAAGTCGACCCCAATCTTGATATCCTCCGCCTTGGTAACATTAACAACATAAGAAGGATATCCACTTGCACTGCACGGATAGCTTGCATCAGGAAGACAGGTCCAGTTCGAATACTGATCGTAAATAAGCGAGACAGGATCCTGCGTGTGAAGATCATAATGCTTCCATGCCTCAGCGACCTTGGGACAAGAATCTCTGTCATAAGACGGCCAGCCTTTATGACAAACAGCACCAGGAGGAACAGGCGCAAAGAGTCTTCCGTCTAAAGTATCATTAAGACGAGACCACGCCTTGTGCGAAGGCCAGTCTGACGACCCAGGGTACGCCTTGCAAGTCTTGGGCACAGAGCCAGCAAGAACAGAAGGGATGAGAAAGGCGATAAGATTACAAAGACGAGTCATTGTGTGCGATGCACTGAACTAAGATGCTGTGAACGTGAACGATTCTTGAGGTAATTGCTGCTGGTTTATATAGGCAGAATATCTAAAATGGCCCCCATCTTGGCATCACGAACACGGTCTAAACGAGGGATCATGTCCCGAGACTAAAACAGCATTTCTGCGGCGTCGACGTCAACGCGTATTAGTCGGGTTTGTTCCTGTAGCTCAGCCCTGCCAAGAGGGGTATTTTGTGGAGGTGGGCTTGGATGGGGGATCATGATGCGAGATACGGGGCTTGAGACTGTCCTGTTTTGTGGAGGGAGCGGTTGGTCCGTGGGTGAGAGGATCATTTGTGTTTTGGTTAAGTCAGTACTCTATAGTGTCGCATGCCGGTAATTAAACAATCGAGACATATCGCCAACTCTCTATGCTTCACCTGGATATGCTTCATATAATTATTACAACTGAGTGAGCCTTCTCACAATACACATTGCAAATGGCTACTACTCAATCTACTCCCGAAGTGCCGAGATCAAGAAAAAAAAAAAACTCATTCCAACCCCTGTCCCTCTCGCCATATCATCCCCAAAACAGCCTAACGCCATGCCCGTAATCAATGCTTAATCTCAATGCAGTAAAGATCAGGGCCAATTCCCTTTCCCCCCAGACCCCTAATACCTACTCCCCCCCGTTTTCCCTCGCGTGGCTGTCGCAAAAAAGAAAAATGCCTTCAATCACACTCATTCCTCTCGCCCTACGTCAGGCGTGTTCACTCCCTCGAAAATGCTGCGGCTCTCGCTGCTCGTCCACTCCCTCCTCATCTCTCTAACCTCCGCGCGCAAGTCAGACGGCGGCACGGTCTGGGCGACGCCTCATGATAGTTACTCCTCGTCAATCGGCGTCCTCGGGTGCAAAGTACGCGACATTAACTGTGTCAATTGAACTGGGCTAATTATCACCAGGTCAACACGAATCGCATCGCCTACTGGCCGTATTCCGTCGACTGCAACAACATCTGCATCGCGCTCACGTACCAGGATCGCACCGTGCACCTCCTCCGCGTGGATCAATCCCAAGGCGCCTACGATGTTAGCTACGATGCGTGGAATTACCTCTACACGGGCTACTCTGCCACCGACAAGCCCACGGCCGGGGGTCCCGTCGAGATGACATACTCCAACGTCGACGCGTCCAAGTGCTCCGATTTAATACATACGAAAAAGAGCAGGTTGCCGCTTAGCGCAGCGAATAGCATGAACTTTTTGACATCGTGCCTCGATCGGAATGAGAGTACGTGGGTGGGCGATAATTACGTTCTTTACAATATTCTCGACTCGATATGTACGCTTGGACATGACGAGACGTGTGAGCTGGATTATCCGGCGCAGAACCAGGCCAAGTGTCCGCATACGATGGGCGTGCCGGATGAGTTGAAGGGGGAGGCGGTTGTTAATATTCGGTATCCTAGTGGTGAGAAGGTGAGCGCTGCTGATGGGAAGCCAGTGGATGAAGATGGTGCGATGGGATTGAAGAGTCCAGGTGGAATGATCTTGGCGATTGTTGTTTTGTTTACGGCGTCTCTTGTTCTTGGGATGTGATGTGTGATGCTGATGATGGCGGCGGATGATAATGTCAAGATACCCTAGTGTTTTGTTCTATACCCTTTCAATTGAGCAATTAATGCCGCGTTGTCAAGAAATAACTCAGGTCAATTAATATAACAATTTGGTATCAACGCCGACATAAGAAAGCATTCCCATCGTCAAGGACCTTGGTTGTCGCAACATTTATTTGCCCAGATTCAGCGCCTCTTTGACCTTGCCCATCGCCGACTTCTTTTTTTGTTCTCCCTCCTCACTTGGTCCAACATCATCCTGACACAGGGCATCTTTTCCGTGCAACTATTACTTATTAGTATATGTACTCCCTCAATCAAAGCGACATACCTTTTGCTCTTCTACCTCGGCCTGGTGCATGATATCGTGTACCTCTTCGGCCGTCTCATCATTAAGACCAGTGGGGGCCTTTGGGCCAGAGTGTCTTCTCTCTGACATGATATTTTGTTCTTTGCGTAATATTATATTTTGTTTAAACGTCTTGGTGTTTAGATTGAGTCTGAAGCGACAGTACAGCGCTGGGATGGCAGCTTCATATAACTTGAGCTCTCGTCCCTCGCGTCGTCATCCCTCCCATACCTCACGATGATATGATGCTGACCAACGTCATGCTGAACCATCGCGGGGTCGAAATGGTAACGTTGGACGACAATCTCGAGACCCCTCATCATCACAGTGCAAATGGCGCTGCGACAACATCTCACTCTGCTACAAGTCTCGTTATATGTATGTACACTTTTGGACCGCATACCGTGACTGGCAACCATCATCACGTTTGAGCGTCTAAACGCTTCGACCCGATACGTTGAAATGCTTAATTTTCGCATGATGACATCGCGAAATGCTTATCTTTGTCTTGTTGGTGTTCAGCTGCTCGTGTGCCCTCGTGTTACTTGGGGAATTGGATGGAAGTGACGGGCATGATATCACCTCGGCAATTTCCATGGCTTGCTATTGAGCGAAGAACAATGATCTGATTGATCGGTGACTTGTGGTTCCATCTCGCGATGTGACTCTGTATTATTCAGGTGGTTTTTGCATCGCATTCCATTCATTTCCATCACCCTTTCTTTCATTGACTGTTGTTGGAGGCGCATCCATTTGTTTCCGGTTCAGGGTCCATGGCTCTAAACAGAGCGATAGAAGTGTCTAGGCCCTTAGAGAACGAATGACTATTCTATCTTGTAATTATTCAGTGCCCCATAATGCTTTCGGTCGTTTGATACATGGCTCAGCTCTGTCAGGAAGTGGATGAGGCTTGCCATTGATCTGCCCGAGCCAGGGCGGCCTAAACACCAGCGGGATCTACAGGGCTAAGGACTACCGATCTACCGGATTCACAAGAGATATATCTTTACCAAGCGCTCATTGGAGCATAGTTTCAAGGTAATTGACTTCTGTTCGTCGGAGTTCGAGATTTATCTCTGCGAGAATACTGCCCATGTTCAGCTTGATGCATCTCAAAACATCTCACTTACATAAACACCAATTAGTCCTTCACATCAGCATCTAGACACCAAATGCATTAAAATTCTTATTTCACGGGTCTCGAATCGCAATTGTTTGCATCTCGTCCATTCTCGCAGTTGACTATCTTATCAGCGATAAGATACCAGCAGCACGACCTCCTTGGCAGATTACCGCCAAGTTGTAAGATGACGATGATAATTAAGATGCACAAAACCCGAAATTATCAATACGAAAATCACAGTCATTGTTTCATTGTTTGCATCAAACCTCTCGGCTCCTGTAGATCCGATCTCAATACGCAAGAACCAATTGAATCTCAGACCCCTAAAATTACACACTCCATCACCAGCGAGGCAGTGCAAATTCACTATCGCCAAGCGGCCAAAACACCAAGAACCTTCGTGCCGACTTAGCCGCCCAATCCGGCTCAACACTCTTGGCCAAGTGGACCCAGCTGACGTGTATTGGAGCGCCCCAAACGTGTCTTTTTCACCTTTTTCTTTGCATCAAACACTATCATTCACTTCTTTACACAGCCTTGGTAGCGCTGTTGTACCGATATTCACTCTCTTTTCGCTTCTTGGTATGTTCCGTCGCGCAAGGGGTATTGCTTGACTAGACCAACGGGAAAAGCACAGGGATCTTATAGGCTGGAAGATGCCGAGTATGGGGTTCGAGGATAAGACGACGTACAACGACAAGTATGTCGTTCTGTACGATTTCGGCGAGACGGGTGAGTTTGTGAGAGGAGACTAAGAGATGGGATGAGGTGCTGATTGGGATAGATCATGATACGGCTATCAAAGAGTTCAAGACCCTAGTGGCAGACCTGGAAGAAACTGGTTTCGACGTTGAAGTCAGAGCGGGCTATGAACAATCTCTCCTTGTATTCGCCAAAGCACCCCGCGAACTCCTCGGCAACGCCGTCTACAAGTCCAGGCAAGTACTTGTTCAAAATTGGAACAGGACTTTATTAACAGAGATAGTAGGGTTAAGGACTGGCTATACGGCATCACGCCGAATCACCCTGGCGGTGATAAAAACACAGTCGTTGATGGGGCGTATGAGGCAGAGGATATTCTTTCGGTGTATCATATCGTCAATTGGTCCAAGGATCTTGGTGGTGCGGGCATCACCCCCGGAACAGGGAAGTGGGAGAACGTCAAGGCGATATTTCCTATTCATAATTCAAAGGTCAATCAGTCGTTGCTTAAGTATTTGAGCAGGAAGTTTTTCTTATCCAATGAGGATATCGACCAGATTCGCAACCTGCACGGCTCAAAGGTAACCCTCTCACACTCATTTATCGGAATACGTACTTACAATGCCAGGTCGCTTTTTACTTTGCTTTCATCCAAGCCTATCTTCTCTTCCTCACCTTCCCCGCCATAACAGGCGTCATCGCATGGCTCTGGCTTCCACGCTACTCCCTCGCCTACGGCATCCTCACCAGCGTGTGGTGCACCGTGTTCCTTGAGTACTGGAAGATTCAAGAGCTTGACCTCAGTCTGCGCTGGAACGTCAAGGGTATTCAGCACGTCAAGGTCAACAGACCGCAGTTCAAGTATGACTATGAGTATGTTGATGAAGGCGGGCGGAAACACTACTACTTTCCTAGATGGAAGAAGGTCGTGAGGCAGTTGTTGCAGATTCCGTTCTTGATAGTGGCTTTTCTGGCGCTGGGGATTACTATCATTGCGGTGTTTACGATTGAGATTTTGATATCGGAGACGTATGCTGGGCCGTATAAGGATTACTTGGTAGGTCACTCATCTTCACTAAAAGCTTGTGAGTTGTCTAACGTGAGCAGGAATATTTACCAACAATTCTTCTGGCTGTATCTCTCCCTTACATCACCTCAGCCCTCGAAGACGCAGCAGAATGGATGACCGAATTCGAGAACCATCGCACAGCCGATCTGCACGAAATGTCACTCACCCAAAAAGTCTTTGTCCTCAACATGTTCACCAACTATCTTCCCATATTCCTCACAGCATTTATCTACATCCCCTTCGGCGGGACAGTCGTACCCAAACTTGAAAATTTCCTATCAGCTGCATTCGCTAGCGTCGGCAAGAAATTCGTTCATCAGCCATTTCATCTTGACGCCGATAGGTTGAGAAACGAAGTCATTGCACTCACCGTCACAGGCCAACTATCAGGTTTCTTCGAAGAAAACATCGTTCCGATGCTGAAGCATAAATTCTCGGATTGGTATCGAGATTATCGCAGGGCGAGGTCAAAGGGCGATATGCTTCTTGCAGTAGTGAAGGATGATCCTGAAGAAACAGCTTTCTTATCACGGGTTCGAAACGAGGCGATTCTTCCAAAGTACAACGTCCAGGATGACATTGCAGAAATAGTTCTTCAATTCGGATATCTCGCTTTATTCTCACCAGTCTGGCCAATTATCCCAATGGGTTTTCTCATCAACAACTGGATTGAGCTACGTTCTGATTTCGCAAAGATTTCACTGGAGCATCAGCGCCCCGCACCAGTTCGCTCAGACGGAATCGGGCCTTGGATCTACTCCCTCGAAGCGTTGACCTGGCTCGGAAGTATCTGCACCGCAGCGATCGTGCATCTTTTCAGCGTCGACAAAGTCGGCAATACAATGGGGAGCTGGGCTACTCTTCCCGTTACAGTCTTTATCAGCGAGCACGTTCTTCTTCTCCTTCGATCTCTCGTCCGCTTCGTTCTTCAACAAATCGGCTCTGAGCGCATTCGAGAAGATTACAATCAGCGCTATGCAAACCGCGTTAAATATCTTGAAGAGCTGGAGACGAAGAAGCAGCAGTCTGGACTAGCTGTTCGTGAAGCGCACCGCGAGCGACGCAAGTCGGTTTTGGTTATGGAGAGAGATCCATTCTGGACGAAGCAGGTCCATGACGGTGCTAGTGAATTAGCAGGTGTCACACTCATCCAACAAGTGAAGAAGAATGAAGAGCCGGGGGATCAGGAGAAGAAAGATTAAGCGCATCGCGCAACAGAATCAGTGTATAGATTACAGACCAAATTGTTTTCATATGTAATGTTATTTTTATTAATTCTTCACATTCATTGCCTCGGTCCAACGGTATATTCCATCGCCAAGACACGGCCGAGACATTCGGCCGTCTAATCCGAAAGAGATTTTTTAACTCTCGTCATCATTCCAGACTCATCCATCACGCGATTGTTGCAGGCTGCTTGCGGGGTCTGAACCTTAATGTGCCGGATGCGAAAAGAAACTGTTCAGCTGTCGAGGTGAGCTGACGAAACTCGCTTCTTGGTGCCTGTGTTGGGAATAGAGTGCCAAGAAAGTCTTTCATGTAGATAAAGTTATAAGGATGCTCTGACGCCATGTTGAATGATCTGATTGTCAAGCTCAATTACACGACATCAAGATGAGATTCACTAGTATTTTCTCAACGGCTTTCGTTGCTGGTACTGCAATTGCGTTTTCGCATGATGCGCAGCATCGTCTTAATGAGAAGATTAATATCGCTGGCACCGCAGACGCGACTCCGAAATGCCATCTTCCCGATCCGCTGAATCCCTCCGACGATGGGCTTGAAAGTTCGCATGATTTATTCTCCAGCAAGAAAGCGCTTCAATTGATGGTCAAGAAGCATCAATCCCTCGTCCGTATCCCTTCAATCTGCTATGACGACATGGGAGATTTGGATACAGATGATAGATGGAAGCCCTTCAACGACATTCCAAAGATGCTCAAGAAGGCATACCCAACGGTGTAAGTAAATTCAATCACACTCCAAATAATGATTTTAACAAAATTCAGACATAAACACATCACCCCAGAAAAAGTCAACAAATTCGGTCTCGTCTACACCCTCAAAGGCTCCGACCCATCCCTCCAGCCAATCCTCCTAGCAGGCCATCAAGACGTCGTCCCCGTAGCCGACGGAACACTCCACGAATGGGTCCACCCACCCTTTGACGCGTTCTACAACGAAACAGACGGCTATCTCTGGGGTCGCGGCGCCTCAGACGACAAATCAGCCATCACAGCCCAAATGTCTGCCCTAGAAGCACTACTATCCCAAAAGACCTACAAGCCACGACGTACAGTCATTCTAGCTTTTGGGTTCGACGAAGAATGCTCTGGTCATCGTGGCGCAGGGCATATCTCGAAACATTTAGAGGAGAGGTATGGAGAGCATGGCATTGCTGCTATTCTTGATGAAGGCGGTGCTGGACTGCAGAAGATGGGGGATGTTTTATACGCGCTTCCTGCTGTTTATGAAAAAGGGTATTTGGATGTTTGGTTCAACGTCAGTGTCGTCGGCGGCCATAGTTCTGTGCCTACACCGCATACGGCGATTGGCATAATGGCTGAGATCGTTACTACCCTGGAACACAACCCCTTCAAGCCCGAGATCGCCAAGAACGGAGCTATTCATCAATGCCTGGCTTGCTTCGCCGAGCATTCGCCCCATGTCTTTCCCGATCTCACTAAGCTCGTCAACGGCGGGAATTTACAGGGCGTTGCCAAGTTCTTGACAAAGCTGTCGCGCGATATGCAGTACATGGTTCAGACATCGCAGGCAATTGATGTTATTTCTGGTGGTCAAAAGATCAACGCGTTGCCCGAGTTTGTGACGCTTGGTGTTAACCATCGGTATGCGCCGCAGGATAGCATTGGAAGCATTCAGCATCGCATCGTGGGGTTGATCAAGGATATTGCTGAGAGTCACAATCTTCGAGTTGAAGCTTTTGATGATGACGCAGACTATGATGAGTATCTCGCTGCTAACAATCTCTCTCGCCAATGCAACAAGGACGAAGACCTTTGGCAGCAGAAACACAAGGGTACTTTGACAATCGCAGCGAAGAAAAAGTCCTACATAACGCCCCAATCACCAACGACCGGTGCAATCTGGGATATCTTCGCAGGGACTGTTCGTCACTCATTCGCACAAGAGGCAAAGACAGTAGTCGCAGCGCCAGGAGCAATGACAGGCAACACCGACACCCGCCATTATCTCAGTAAGTCTCCCAAGTCCAGGGTATTTCGCTTGTCACTGACTCCCCAATCAGATCTCTCCAAAAACATCTACAGGTGGAGCCCTGGCAGCCTCAAGTCCTTCTCCAACATCCACGGCGTCAATGAACGGCTTTTGATGAGCGAGCAGATGAACATGGCCAAGTTTTACTATGATTTTATCCGTAATTTTGATAAGGCCAGTGTTTAGGGGGGACATCACGTGTAAATAGGAGATCAAACTCGATTGTTCTGTCGTAATTCTTCCGTTCATCTGAACTTGTTCCGTTTCTCTGGCGCTGGGATGGTGTCCACTCACCTGTTACATCCGGCACTGAACCCCTGTGCGCATCATTTTCCACCAATCACTTCGAACCTCGACGCTGGCCGGAATGCCAAGGCTGTGAGATTATCTCCGTCGATTGAGTTTTGAGAATTAATTACAATCTACGATTGACTTTACAAGGTCAAAAACGATACGAAATACATAGTATTAAACTCGTATTCATCACTTATACTTATAAGCAACCTTATATCGAAACGCCAAGTTGTTTGTATCTGTTTCTTCAAACAGTTTCACGATGTCTTCGCTCAATCGCCCAAAGCGCTTACATGTCCGAGATATGAGACGTCTCGCGTAACTGACAAGACAGGGTATCTCACCAAACTCACCAAATCTCAAACAGAACCCCCTTAACCAGTTCCTCCAAACATTACCAGACGACCCTCAGCGTCTAATGTAAGGAACAGTTTCAGTTGGCGCGTATTATCCACCGATTTCCAGCAATGATGTGCACATCCGAGAAACAGGGATCCTCCCTCCATCTAGATAAAGCCATGGCCTCTCCCTCTTGTTTCCGTCTCTTCTCTTTTCCTCTCCATCCCATTCTTTCCATCACAAGATCTGATTCTTCACTTTTTCGCAGCTGTTGCTTGCGCCTTTCTTTTTTTATTTTTCTCTACGAGATCATTTCATTCTTTGCACACCCTGGTGGTTAGCTATCCTTTCGTGTCCAACTCTACGAAAAATACTTCTTACCACTACACTATATCAATCCTTAAAAAGCAACATTCAAGATGCGATCCTCCTTCTCTACCGCCCTGGCCCTCGTCGCCGCCCTCCCCACTGCCTTTGCGCACTACAACTTCGACGCTCTCATCGTCAACGGCAAGGTCACCGAGCCTTATGAGTACGTCCGCAAGACCACCAACAACAACAGCCCCATCACCGACGTCACCTCCAAGGACATCATCTGCAACGCTGGCGGTCTCGACAAGGATATCCGCGCTGCTACCAAGACGCACGCTGTTTCTCCTGGCGATGAGGTTGGTTTCACTGTCGCCAACGACATGGGCCACCCTGGTCCTCTGGCCGTCTACCTGAGCAAGGCGCCTGATGGCACTGAGGCTTCAGACTACCTCGGTGATGGCGACTGGTTCAAGGTCTACGAGATGACCTGGAAGACCATTGGTGCGAACGGCATTGAGTGGGCCAACTACATGAACGGCCAGTCCAACGGTATCACCAACTTCACCTTTACGCTCCCCAAGGAGACTCCCAAGGGTACTTACCTCATGCGCGCCGAGCACGTTGGTCTCCACGGCGCTGGTGAGAAGAACGGTGCTCAGTTCTACATTGGCTGCGCTCAGCTCACCGTCGATGGTACTGGTGCTGGCAAGCCTTCTCCCGTTGTCTCTCTCCCTGGTGCTTATACCGCCACCGACCCCGGTCTGCTCCTCAGCATCTACTACCCTCCCGTCACCAACTACACTGCTCCCGGCCCCAAGGTCTGGCCCAGTGGCTGTGAGGACCACACTCCCAACTTTGCTGGCCAGGCTAGCGACGGCGACTGCACCAACGACAAGGGTTCCGACTCTGGCTCTGGCAGCGCTGCCCCCGTTGCCAGCGACGCTCCCGCCAGTGAGGCCCCTGCCGCTTCTTCTCCTGCTACCGATGCTCCCGCTGCTTCTGCCCCTGCTACCACTGAGGCTGCCAGCGCTGCTACTCCCACCGAGGCTCCTGTTGAGCAGCCCGCTGAGACCTCCGCTGCTCCCGTTGCTACCAAGGCTCCTTCTACTGGTGGCAAGTGCAAGGCCAAGCGTGCCGCCAAGCGAGCTCTCAAGGCTAAGCGTGCTCTCAGGAAGTAAACTGAAGTTGTATGAGATGGATGGTTGAGTTTCTGATCTTTGGGTGGATCGAATGATGGATCATTACTGGATCCCACGTAAAACTTATTCTCTGTACATAGTGATTGAATCACGTATACATATAGCAATTGACGTGTGAACAAATGAGACTCTGCACTTTGTGATATGTTCTTCATGGCAGTGAATATCCTCACTTTGACGACGTTTACCCCGCATGTCATGAGACTGTCTTGGAGGTTCATGACCCGACCATGAGTTTTCCTTTCTGTTGTGGCTTGCACATCACCGCCACGAAATGCTCATGAACACAGCCACTATACAGTCTCCCAACTATCAACACCAGTCATCAAATCATCTAAGATCATCAAGTCAACTCGTCAAAAACATATTCCCTTCCTTCTTTGAATGCAAGACTTTCGCATCTGATACAACCATCTTGCTGAGTAGTCTTGAGTATATGTGGATTTCAGATATGGAAACAGCTCGCACTCCAGATTTTTCTCTCAACCCGATCCAGCTGAACTGGCTCTTTTCGGTCTCGCTACTTATTCCTGGCAAATGACAAAGCGACTATCAAAAGACAAAAATCGACGTTTCGGATCGTCGGTCTCTCATATAACTGGCCAACTTCCTGATCAACCAAGTTGCAGCAACCTCTGGACCCCTATGGCGTTATCTCAGCTCAAATGTCGCCATCAACGCCTTCTGCATCCTCCAACGCAGTACGGTTACAATCTATGCATGCAAGTCCGTTTCAACTATTGAAGCACAGAAGCCTTCTCGAACACACCATAAAAGGGTGCCATGCGCAAAGATCGAAGCCTACTGCATATGCGAGATCCTGCTAGTCAAAACGATTTGCACTCCATCTTTGACGCGCGGCCCATGTGTCTATCACAGTACTTCAGATGGCGCCATCGATGGATGAATGTCGCAAGGTGGGATTGTCCAATTAAGCTTACTTTTTGGGTAGGACTATCAGTACATATGCGAGGATATGGCGTGGGGTGTCACAGCATAATATCAGAGATACGAACTGATCTCGATGTTACGCCGTTATCAGTATACTGCAAGCCTCGAATTTCTCTCGGTAGGGTATTCTGTATGTCTATTGTTCTGGGAGTAGAGCCAAAAAGCTTTGACAAGAGATATAGAGTTCTGGCGTCAATAAGAAGTTGCTTCACACTGTCTATAGTCTCATGCAGCTTGTCTGTCTCATAACAAATCGGGGAATCATTGAAGATTCCCTGATGGCTGCCTGCCAGTTCAACACCATTCCAACGTCCAAAAAGCAAAGAGAAGCCTTTACATGCTGCAAATCATACGTGCATTGGGAGGCAGCCCGTCTCCCGTCTCTACGCCCTTGGTATATGTATACACGACACCAACTTACGTAGCTGTCACCCTATAGATGAGGCACAGATCCGGAGAATCTGACGCGGTCCACTTAGATTCTGCAGATATGAGTGGCGTGCATGTTATTGAAGTTAATGGGGGAATGGACTTTTGCCGCATCTGGATTGTTCAAGACGATGAGAGGCAGTATGAACAGAACGGATATGGATGGAAAAAATAAATACTGGACCTGGATCAAAGATTGAAGCGAAATAAGTTGTTAGATATTGGTGGCCTTCAAGATGTCTGTAAGATGACGGCCGCTGGAGACCAATCTGTTTGCTTTGGGCATAAGCAAGAGACGTTGGGCTTGAGGGGAGCCACCTCGGCCCAGATTGATGAACAAGAATTTAATATAATTGCAGAAACTGGCCTTACAATAGCTAGCGGAAGGGGATGTCGGTATAAAAGCCAGCAACGAAGTCAAGGCTACATTGGGTACTTAGAGATGCTCACAGACAGCCTCAGTCACGAATTCGGACAATGTTCACCCAACAAATAATGCCGAGGGCAACTCAAAGCTGCCGAACTTGGGATAATGATATCCAGCAGAAGGTTTCGCAACTAAATTTGCCAACGAGCGACTTTTGTTGAAGTTGGGTCAAGTCCCGTCAGCAAGCGGAGAAATCACAAGCGAAGCCATCTCCGCCCGCAAACCTCCATAATAACCAGTTCAACGGCAGTTACCTTACCTGAAACTCTCAAGAATTAAACTCTAGGACTATGATCACAAGACATCCCAGAAGGTGAAATTTTACCCAAGCCAAAGGTTTAAATCCCCTCCATCCGGCAATCACCTCCTCGATTTGGCCTCGTATTCCCCGCCGCTGACCCGATACCTGGGACGACTGGAATGCGGGAACTGTTGAAAGTCCAACGCCATTGATGAGAGACAGTGAGAACGTGGCTAGAGGGTTTGGCGCCGTCGCCAGTCATGTCTGAGGCGCAGGGCACGCTAGTCAAGAAATCAGGAACGCGCTTCTACTGGAATGCTGATCAGTGCGTAAAGTGACGACGTCTTGATCGAGTTACAAAATGGACTTTTGAGGAGCAGCTTGGGATGAAGTGCACTGGTTACGACTGGTGAGGGACTGGATTGGTGGCGGGCTTCTTTTGGGCATGTTGCGACCAGCATGCAAGGCACGAATTTCAATTAATCGTCCACGTTTTTCACCGTAGAAAAATGGTACAGACGAAGATGGACTTTGTGCCATCTGCCGTGTCAGTTCAGTGTACCCTGGGCGTCATGATCACGAAGATTATACGAGATGCAACTTGGCAAAGAGTTATCGTTCAAGGAAAATCCCATTAGACAGAACACGTAGGGGAAACTCCGAGCCTCGTATCGCCAGACTCCAAGCCGCAAGGCTCTCAAGCAAACCTACCAGACAAAATCTCGGGGCATCGCTCAATACCCTAAATCGCCAGCCTCAAGTCAATGACACTTGAGGCCCGACAGGATAGAGTATTGGAGGCTTGCTTACCCGATGTGACACAACACTCTTCTCCCATCCCATCCGGTGAATCCGCACTTCTGGTGGCTTTTTTTTTTTACCTCTCTCAGCTACCCAATGTTGCAAGACTTGGGTCAGCATGCAGAAGGACGGTGAAAAATACATCTACTACGGGTATGCTGTGCTGTAATGCATCGGATGTCGGGGGGTATAATGACGGCATGGATATAATTCTGCTGGAGGAGTGGCTTACGTTAGGGCAACGCAGTCATTGGACAATGCCGTGAGATGCTTACTGCACGTGGGTCGTGTCGATTTCAGGCAATATGTTGAGAGAGAGTCTGACTGCAGATCAGGCGTTTTTTGCGAGTTATGGATTTGTGTGTGATTACTCTGGTAGGTATTATGGATGACGGCGGGTAAACAGTCGCAAGACGTAGATGCCAGTTAATGATCTGATAGTGCCGTGATAAAAACAGAACGCCATGTGAAAAAAGCAACGCTGAGCTGAAAAAGTCAATTACCATACATGACAGTGATAAACATGACATTGCAGCAAACAAGGCTCGCTCGGACCCAAAGAAACATGCATCATCCTTTGAGCTCTACATGGATTAGAAGTTCAGCCAGAAATCAGCCGTAAAAAAAAACAACTCACAGTGGCCGTCATCAGCTGACCCTTATAGCCAAGGATTCTCCAGTTGTGGCAGAACAACTATTGTCTGCAGGCGTTAAATAAAGTTACCAAACATTAACAGAAGCTCGTTAACGCCAGATAATCACAGGGGAAAAAGGAGACAAGTAATCGGGGGGGCCAGCCTCTCGTGTTCTGGGGTGGACCAATTGAAAGTGATGGCGCCCTGGATCGTCACAACGGGCGGATAGTTTTTCCCAGGTTCGATCAGCCATTCCCCGCAAATAAGCGGCGGAAAACTCTATTGCTTGTGCCGTGATGAATTTATTGTCACTGAATTGATTCTCTCCTGATGCTAGAGCTGCAGGTGAGATTTGGGCCAGCCAAGACGATTGAACATGCAACGTGAACCAGGATTTTGTTTCTTCCCCGCAGCTGGACCGACCTGAAACGTCACGATTATTCAATAAAAATCTGCTCACCCAACCTTGGCATATCTTGACCTGAGTGTAGGTAATTGAGTGCAGTCATCACCGTCATGGTTGAGAAAGAGAACATAGACTACTGAAGTTAAAAATACCCGAGAGAAAAAAACGATCTCAACGGTTCTAACCGAGAGAGTATTAGTCAAGGAGTTATGCACGTTGGCAAGAATAGAATCTCCCGTGTGCCAATGAGATACGCGCTTCGCAGTCTGGAAATCATGATCAACAGCGAGCTAAAATCAGGCCAAGACTGTCCCCCGCGATCGAGCTTATGGCCCTAAACTTTTGGGGAACAGGGATCCCCCTGTTTAGGACTTGAACTGTAATTCGCGTGAGTTGGCGGGCCACGGCCACTATTGAAGCGACACGATGTTCTTGCATCGGATCCTCGGGCGGGGTTGATGAAGCGAGAAGAAGCGAGTGATCTGATCAAGGCCTGAGAGGAAGAAGAACAAGATCGACAGAGCATAGCAAACATCCCTTGCATATCATCAGATCCCGTTATTTCCACCATCTTCTGATGCTTCTTGAATGAAAAGTTACGTCCAAGGCCCCCTCGCCCTCCATCGGTTGTCGGAGACGGAACAGTCGGTCGATATTCCCCCTCTTTTGGTGGACCAACAACACCAAGAAAAATGTGGCTGCATGCTTTTCTCTGACTGGTGCCAACCCCTCGCAGCAATGACATGTTTCCTCTGTGGCTGCAGCTGGGGCTATATTTACCAACAAGTTGCTATTCTGTTTCACCCGTGCGTGGCTGCTCTGTCTACCAATCAATGCACTTCTCGTATGGTGAAAATGTCCCCCCTTTTTCTCGGGGCCTCGTATTGCAACAAGATCGGCTTGGCTTCAATTGATTGAGATCCCGGATCTATGTACCTCCGTGCGCATACGCTTGTCTGTGCTGAAAAATACCAAGACTCAGCTCCGTTGGTAAATGAAACACGGGAAGAAAATAAGTCCTAGATCGCGGCTCCGAGACCTAGACAGGGATCCATGCTTGTCTCACCCAACCTCACCTCTTGATCGTGTTTATTTCCCCTTCCCCTGGTGAGTTGTCCGTATGTGAGACCAAATAATGCCCCTCAACCTGCATTAGCCAGCCTTACGGTCAACCTCTTTTAGCCTTTGGTTTCTTTGCGCGGGGGAATGGCGCCCCAACTTGAGCCTCTCCTCCAACGAGATGTTGCAGCTTCAACACCATCTGCAACCTGCAAGACCTCGTATTCCTCAAATCGGTGTGTGATGCAGCCAGCGCATCCGCCCCGGGCGTGCAAAAGAAAAAGGAAAACGCCTTGTGTGCGTCACAGCTGTCATTACTAAATCGTTACACTTACTTGTATATGCTGTGCTACTATCTATGGGAACACCAGACCAGACCGCAGGTTCCATTTCGGCTCGTCGCTCTCCGTTATGTGATGGATTTAGCTGACCGTCGAATCACGGAGATTATCTAGCATGTCACTGGAGCCTGGTCTACCGTTCCAAGACACGCAGACGGGACAGATTTAGAAATCGCGGCACAAGTCACTAATTCTGGATCAATCACGGCACAGAACACTAGCCTGGACTGAGCTATCGCTATCAAATCTTGTCCGGTTTACAGCCGGCTCTGCCTTCACGTTGCAAAAAGTAAGCATAATGTTGGGCCTATTCTATGTCCCGTGCTGTCATGGTTTGTCTCCAGCCCAACCTTTTCATGCCCCTGTCCTGCTGTGTCCGTCTTCCCTGTTCCTCGGGCGTGGTATATGCAACCCCCCCTGGACCCGACCGACAGCTGGCATCCACAGTTGAGGCTGGCATTGGCATGTATGTCACACTGCGAGAGGAGGATTACGGTCTAAGAGAGAATTTAGCTTTGGAACTATTGCCTTGGAGCATCATGCTTCCCAAAGTAGCATGAGCTGACTTCCTATCTGGATGCTGGGATCATCTCGACCAAAGGATGGGCACCTAAGCATCAGGATCTCGTATTCCCTCTGCAGCCAGACATCTCCTACTTAAACCTCATGATATCCTCGCCAAATCCAATTCTGTCTCCTCACTCTCAAGTCAGAAAGGCACCGGTCTCTCAACTCGACTGACCTCCTCCTTCACTCGCTCCCCTTCTTTCGTTTTTCACCCCAATCACTTTCGTTGCTGAAAGGCCTGCAGTTGCCTATCATGCATATCAGGTACCTCCTCATCAATCTTTTCGCCCTGGCCGTCTCGGTCAAGGCTCTCCCCGATGCCGACAACGACTTCGGTCTTGAGGCTCGGGATGACTCTGACGCTCTCGTCCAGCGCTGGGACTGTGGCCATGACGCCAAGGAAGTCTACGGCAAGTGTGTCTGCAACGACAAGCAGCTCACCTGGGACGGCAAGAAGTGTGTCTGCCCCAAGGACACCACCTGGCAGTATGGCAAGTGTGTGCCTAACAAGCCTACTTGCCCCAAGCCTCAGGTCTACAACCCTCACTCCAAGAAGTGCGAGTGTCCCTCTGGCACTGAGTGGAAGTACGGAAAGTGCATCCCCAAGTGCCCCTATGGTCAGTCCTATGATAAGGACCAAGACAAGTGCGTCTGCCCCAAGGGCACTGAGTACAAGTACGGCAAATGTATCCCCAAGTGTCCTCACGGTCAATCCTACGATAAGGACCAGGGCAAGTGTGTTTGTCCCAAGGGAACTGAGTGGAAGTATGGCAAATGCATTCCCAAGTGCCCTGAGGGACAGTCCTACAACCAGCACTCCGGCAAATGCGAATGCTCTGCTGGCACATCTTGGAAGTACGGCAAATGCGTGAAGGACTGCCCCAAGGGACAATCCTACAACTGGAAGACCAAGCAGTGTGAGTGCCCCGAGGGAACATCCTGGAAGTACGGAAAGTGCATCAAGGACTGCCCCAAGGGACAGTACTACAACCAGCACAAGGACAAGTGCGAATGCAACAAGGGCACTGAGTGGAAGTATGGCCAGTGCGTGCCCGTCTGCCCCAAGGGACAGGAGTACAACAAGTGGTCTCACAAGTGCGAATGCCCCAAGGGAACCTCTTGGAAGTACGGAAAGTGCATCAAGGACTGCCCCAAGGGCCAGAGCTACAACCCTCACTCCAACCAGTGTGAGTGCCCCAAGGGAAGTGAGTGGAAGTACGGCAAGTGTATTCCCAAGTGCTCCAACGGTCAGTACTTCGACAAGGAGAAGTGGAAGTGCGTCTGCCCCAAGGGAAAGATCTTTGAGTACGGCAAGTGTGTCTGCCCTGAGAACCAGGTCGAGAAGTACGGCAAGTGTGTTTGCAAGGATGGCTTCAAGTTTGAGTACGGCAAGTGTATCCCCCAGTGCCCTCAAGGCCAGACATACGAGCACGGAAAGTGTGTCTGCCCCGCCGGCAAGGTCTACAACAAGTGGCACAAGAAGTGTGAGTGCCCCGAGGGCAAGGTCGAGGCCTACGGCAAGTGTGTCTGCCCCAAGGGACAGATCGAGCAGTACGGCAAGTGCTCGTGCCCCAAGGGCCAGTACTACGACCGCTGGAGCAAGTCCTGCAAGTGCCCCAAGGACCTGAGCTGGGACGGACACAAGTGCGCCTACGACTGCGGCAAGGACGCCGAGTACAAGTACGGCGGCTGCGTCTGCAAGAAGCACGACCAGGTCTTTGACAAGAAGTCCAAGACCTGCAGCTGCAAGCAGGGCTGGTACTGGGACCAGCACAAGGGCGCCTGCAAGAAGGGCGGCTACTAAAAGGTGTTGAATCCGGGGAGAGATTGAGGGGGATAGTTGCTTGGTGGAGGACAGCCTGGAAGAGGCTCTGATGATCTTATGAGATTGCCTTTGGCTTTGGCTTTGGATTGGACATAGCACGTTTGCTTCGCTGGACATCTTCTTTACACTCCTTATATACTTTACTTCATAGTGGATAATACTTAAATCAAGGACATTGCGGATCACATCTTTTGCCTTTGCTTCAGTGACTTTACTCTTTCACCATGGTCGACTTGAAGTTTGGTGGCTCTGCCTATAAAATTACCGCTCAGCTCATACCGTACGCGATTGGGGTTTAGTATTGTAGAAGCTGGGCCCTGTTGGCCAACCCACCGTGAGAGATAAGCAACTGTGTCTGCATATCATTAATTTGCCTATTGCTTTTCTGTTACTCTTGGAACCCTTTGGGAGTAGGCGCAGGAGTAGCCGAATAATGTCCATATAAGTTGGCATTGTTGGTTCTGCCTCGCCACGCAATCATGCATGAAATCACAAAGGCTGAGTCTGTGTCACTGTAAATGGTTGGTTAAGAATTGAACTTATGCGGTTGCCTCGTTCTGCCTGACGGCTGAAACTCACAAGCATCGGAAGCGGGGTTAGCAACTCTTGTTCCTTTCTCAATCTCAAATCTACGCACGCAGCCCAAATCTTTCGACTAGAAATACATCTTTGCCTTTCTCCAGATAATTTTATTTCACCCTTGTCGCAGGCCCCCTCTGTACACTTAGACCTTGCGACATGTCCGATACGCTTTCCGTCGCGGGCAGCGCGGTCGGCATCATTTCGCTGGGCATACAGGTCTGTCAAGGCCTGATTTCTTACCTTCACCCTTTCAAAGGTCAAGATCAAGAAATAAATGACAGCCTCAACGACGTTCAAACTGTCATATCAATCCTGTACTCCCTAAAGGGCGTCTTACCCAAGGTTGAAAAAATTTCTTCTGACACACCAGCTATTCGCCGATGCTTGGCTGAGAGTGAAGAAAAGCTTCAGGAATTCCAGCAATTCTCACTCAAGCTCCGTGGTATGCAAAATTCGGAACCCGATATACTAGGAAAGATAGATCATACCAGACGCGCGCTGTTGTATCCCTTTCGCGAAGGGAAACTTAAATCACTTTGCCAGTCATTAAAGGGACTGCTCCAAAGTCTGAGTCTCTGTTTGGATATTACGACACTGTATTTACCCCGACCTTGAACCACTGAAGTGCCATGCTAAACAAACCCTTAGGGACATTGCAATCGGAATCCATACTAATGTTGAGGACCTTGGAAACGCCTTCAAAGACCAAGACGCAAATGCGGCCAAGCTCTCTGACCAACTTCAACGCTTAGACAACAACATGTCAGCTTACTACCAGGATTTGAAGCGTGAAATGTCTCAGGCTCAGCTATTTGCGCAAGAATTTCGACAAGAAATTGGCGGACAGCTAAGGCTGATCAGCACTGACGTTGGCTCTCTTATGTCCAGCAATCGACGTCACCAAGAAGATATAAACCAACGTCTTATAGAAGCTTTCGATGAGCTAAAAGAACAGAACAACTTCCAAAGTGAATTGATACGAACAACACTGGTCAGCCATATCACAGAACCTTTCCATTACAACGCTGACAGGATTATGTTAAAGGGTATTAATAACATGTCTATTCAGGGCACCGATTCGAGACAAGCCACCACTCTTGTAAAAACAAGGAATTCCAATCAGTTCTCAAAGAAACCCCCTGGCTGTAACTGTAAGCGGCAGCATAAATATTCGGCATTGTGCTACCGATTGTGGCATGCTACGTTCAAGTATGAGCAGCATAGTCCTGGCCAACATGCACGTGGCTGCAGATATTTCGGGATCGACCAGCCGACGAAAAGAATCGCCAAAGCACAGCTTTCATTCAAGCTCTGGGCTATTTCCTCGAGACTTTTTCTGACATGCATCGAATACTCTCTTGGGACAGCAACTCCAGGAATGTCTATTCGATATAAAAGCATTGTTCCTAAATCTCACAGTCCAGTGTATGATGTGTTAGAAGAGCTCTTCAATCATTTAAGAGTACAATCAGAAGACCTCACAGCAAACGAGATCTCGTTAGGCTTTGCAGAAGCGGAGCGTGCCATACTCTCTCTCTACAGAGACAGGCAGTCTTCTCCATACGATCAAGATGAAGATGGAAAAAGTCACGCTCTAGTCAGTGGTATAGAATATTCCTAATTGGCTGCCTATTCTGATCAACTCACAGCTAGACTTGGAGAGAACACTGAACGCTGGCGGTAAACTTTTAGACAAAAGTATCGCTCAATTTACTTTTGAATCACTCGTGTTATCGGCGACGAGACTGATCGAAACACTTATTAGTACTGCTGGCGATGAAAATGGAACAGTGTGAGCGAAACACCCTTAGGCTTGTGAATAAGAAACAAAAAGCTAATTTCTTTATCATATGATAGAGGACATACGTTTTTCCCAGTCCTTTTGACAAATGAGGGTAGAGGTCTAGGTCGGTTTTGTCTAACAATATTCAATATGGATTTACCGATCATCGTATTTTGTCTGTGCCTCCTAGGGTATCGACCCAGAGACCTATGGCTTGTACTGAGTGGAAGCGAGTATAGTAAGTCCTATTCAAAACAAATAAGTCCCTTTTCTAAGTAAATGATTTTATTATAGCCTTCGAACTTCACCCTATTTTCCAGGCAATATTTCAAGAATCTAGTAGCATGCTTGAAGTAGCTATTGCTAAATCTCCCGAAGCGGTAACAGAGAGTATATACCAAGTTACGACTGTTCAACTCTGTGTGTGTTGGCCTGAGGGCCTAAGAAGGCTTCTCGACACTAGAGCTGTTGACGCTCTGGATGAAACAGCTCTTCAATCAGCTGTCGCTGCGGATTGCGTCGAATCCGTGGATCTGCTATTAAAGGCAGGATGCCTAGTTGGCTATCAGTCCATAACAGAAAGAATCTTCCGCCGAGCTTCTGCACGATGCATGGATGTCATTGCTTCGAACCTAGCTAGAAGGAGATTAGATTTGCTATCTCTGGCACAACAGCAGCAGGTTGCTTGCCAAGATATGGTATTTACCTCTGATATAGCAGATGCCCAAGCAAGCTCCCTTTGTTCATTCCTAAATAACTCTGGCATCAGCATTCCCTTAGCGCTCAGAGTTCCATCCTCTTATTCGTCCATCTACCACTTCCGCGGTACTCCAATTTACCATTATTCTATTCTTTTTAAAAATGGGTTTACTGATTTATCGGCACCCAATTTCTTTGGACTCTTACCGACTATGACGCGACATCCTTTCCGTGAGCCCTTTTGGATTGGCATCCATGATAAGAGGCGCTTAGAGGTTTTGCATTTCCTAGAAAGCCAGAGCATAATGGATCAGACACCAACAGACCCCTTTAATCTCGGGCTTAATATCCAGGCTACTGGTTGGCATTATCTGTCGAGACTTCGCGCTGAATCCAACTTTAATCCCCCAATGAGAGACCTTTATCCTGAAAAAACAAAGGGCCTTCTCAGGGTTCCCGTCTACGACAAATGCCGATGTTGGTGTAGCCCTTCGAGCAGGGGATGCACACCACTGACGACAGCTTTGAAGTCATACGTCAAGGAATCCAATGAACCAATACCAGATGTACAATGCGGTTTCTTTCACATAGAAATTCGAGATGCCGCATCAAGTGGCTCATGCATAACAGACTGGTGCATTGAAGTTATCCGATTTTTGACTTTCGAGACTCTAGAAATGACGCATACTTGTTGTGAAGTAAGTGTAAAAGCGCAATGAGTGGCGGGGGTGTTATCTGCTAACTCTAAGTATAGTTCACTGCCATCGGTAGGACAGACACATCATCAGAGACATTTGATGTGCTCATGAATTGCGACCCAGAAATGTGGCAGAAAATCAGAAGCGATAAGCGGGAACAAGAGAACGCAGCCCTCTTGGAAACTTTGATGGAAGAATTCGTAGAGTTCATGATGGGCATGGAATCATCCCCAAGGTCTCTGGAGATATTCGTAAATGATTATTGGCGGCAGCGCATGTCGGGAGTTTACGCTGTTGACTCCAACGAGATCAATAACATAAACAATTGCTTGATCGGTACCAAGACCTGTAAGTGCGGCTGATCAAGGATTTCGGGTCCAAGATGAATAGCTACTAACTTCCTAGAAAGATGTCCTACCGGATAGGGTGAGAGTTTTGCTTGGCGAGGATTTCAAACTCATTGAACTGCAAGACCTGAAGTCAAAGCCGACCCTAGTTGGTGAACCAGCTCAAGACCAGAACTTTGGATTAGGCGATGAATCTCTGGGCTTGTTTCCTTGCGAGTGGTGTGATGAGAACACGAAATGAAGGTTGATCTAGTTCATGGGACGAATTTACCACCCAGTCTGTACCTTAATTTAGTATTGAAGAAACCATAGACTATGCTTTTCTTTTGTCTTTTGGCAACCCGCAACATCCTGCTATGTATAATCATATCTGTACGGCCGAATGTTATTTCTTATGTATCAACTATGGGATGGCTGCAGCCTATAACTATGGACGACGGCGGCCTATAAGGTTAAGCTTTAGGCTGCAAACACAGTTGATGAATAAGAACACGATATTACTTTTCCCAGTACGAATTTTTACCCAGAAGCTCTCACGATGATAAAAAATGTGAAAGCTGTAAGTAGTCCGCTTATTGAGGATATAAGTAACAAGAAAAAGGCCGACTGAGCTGGAGTCTTGGACCAAATGTCAATGAAGTTATGGGCGAGCTTGAGGCTGACTAGGAAATTCCAAAAGAACCATTGGATTTCAGTTAGAGTCCATAGAAGACACTAAGGCGTGTCGTTTCTTGCGAAGCAAAATAAAAATGATGCAATCAAGGTCAACTCGCCGAAGCGATCGTGTATTGTACTAATTATCATTATGTCTTGTTGCCTGTTGGGCCTTCTATGTGAAAAGTCATTCTAATCTACCAGTAACTGCTTGTACCGACATGAATTGAATCATTTGAATCCAGCAGTCGGTATATTGTGCCAGATACCACAAGCAGAGAAGCTCTGATACCCATAGAGCCTTGCCGTCAAATGATACCAATGAAGGTCTCAACTTAATCGACAATCAACAGAAAAGGGTCTTGAGAATCGAAAACCAGTTCACATCTTTTAAGAGCAGTGGACGACACCATCGCTGTGAGTGTGGCACTCCTTAGGAGCCTCCTTGGTAGCACTAGGCTTAGCAGACTCGGCCTTAGTAGGAGTCTCCTTCTCCTCAGCCTCACCAGTGCATCCCTCACCAGGCGCAGCAATATCATAGGCGTAAACGTCAATGGCGAAGTACTGAAGAGCATCACTGTCGATGACGCTCTTGGAAGGGTCGGTCTTGGCGAGTTCAATGGCTTCAGCGTAGTCCTCGGCGAAGTGGTCGACGATACCCTCGCTGATGGTGGGGACGTGGAGGACGCGGTGGAGGAGATCGGTAGCCCAGAAGGTGTTGAGCTTGGATTGGGCGACGGTGTAGCCCAGACCGCAGACGGAGTCGAGGCTGCGGCGGATCTGGAAGGAGAGAGGGCAGATGACGGTCTCGGTGGTGGCGTTGTCGCCTCGCCAGTGGCCAGCCCATTCTGGAATTGTTAGTCAGATACTCATAATCAGGCCATGGTAACAACTTACGGTCCTGGGTAGCGCAGTTCTTGTCAGGGTCGTCGCAACGGAACAGCATACCAGCCTTGTTGGCGTTGATGACACGATCATACCAACCAATAGGCGTAGCAGTAGATCCATTACCAAAGTACTTTTGCTTAAACTCAGACTCATTTCCCCATCGGAGGAGATGATCCTTTGCGTGCTGAGCTAGCTGAACAGTCTCATCCAGAGCATTGACCAGCTGGCGACGCAGTGTCGCGTTGCAGGACTGGTGGATGGGATACTCCTTGGCCCAGCCCTCAGACCAGTCGTACACGCTGTTGGTGGCGGTGGTCTGGGCGGCAGACTTTGTGGTGCTGGTCTCTGCGCGGCCGAAGATGGGAGTGGCGGTGGCAGCTCCGAGGAGGAGGGCTACGGCGGTGGTCTTGAACATCATCTTGACGGTTGAGTGTAGATGGAGAGGAGTAGCTCTGGGATTGGCAGATGAGATGAGGCTGAGAGGCTGAGGAGACAAGTGTTATGCAGGAGGTATTGGATGGTATTTATACAGCTCTTCTGCGTTCCATCGTAGCATCCAGGTTCCCAGATTCTGGGTAGAACCAGCCACTAACGGCTGAAAATCCTTCAGACCCTTGTCTCGGTGTCTATCGTGGGGGCTCATACAAGGTTTGACGGTTGAACCGGTCGATGCATTAGCAAACAGAGCCCGTCAAGAGATTTTGCGGTGGCGTCATATGCAAACAGCCAGCAAATCAGAGTCTACTAGAGGTAGTGCTAGTCTCGGTGGTTTCTGTGATGACATGTCTATCAGGGTTCTTGTTCCCACTGCGCGGTAACTATCAAGGTATCTTGGCACTAACAGGACCCAACGCTTATTCTCGATTAAGGTAAATAATATGCTTAACCCGCCGCTGCAACCTTGTTGGTCAGCTATGCTTAAATCTCTGCGCTCTTGCCCCCCACGGAATATTCGATACCTGACCTAATGGCGCGTGATCGGTGAGATCGTTTGCATACATGGTGAGGCATTTTACTGAGGTCCGGCTCACGTTCCCCGACGAGTTCCTGCATGGCTTGATATTATTTGTGATTCTATACGTTACTTCCAGTTTATTGACAAGTTTGGGTCAGCTGGACTCGACGGGTAGTCAGCGTCGTGGTTGGGGGCCCACTATTGGCTAAACCTTGAGGCTTCGAGACCTCCAAAAATGTCCTCATCAAGGTTAGGTTCTGAGTTGAGAGTTGAGACGAAAGACTAATGAAATATTGGACGGGTTAGGATAAGCGAGCCTCATATAGGGTAAAGATTGGTGACTGAAAGATACTTGGCCGACAATGTATGGGTTATAAATCTTGGTAACCGCATGACAGTTTGTAGTCAAGTGAACACGCAATAATTCTTATATGAGCATTTCAGTTAATATTTTAGCTATCCATTTCTTACACCGGATACGTCCGATTAAGAATCCGTGCACGGCTCAGTTGGCCTTGCTCAAAGAGTCAGCTGGCTGCCTCGTAGCTCAAAGTCAATCGAGTCACTAGCCAAACACAATTATTACAAAGTCGAACTCACTACACATATTTCACGATACCCTCTTATATGTCCTGAAATTATCCTCTTTCTCCGTGTAACACTTATTGATTGAACTTCATGCCATGCCGACTTTACACCGCGCTACGCCTTCTCCAGATCACTAGGCCTCGCCCATAACCCCTCAGGCTCAGCACCCTTCGCAACTCGCAACAACTTCCTCTTCTCCCTCTGCTCATTATACGTACCCAACCACTCCTTCGAATGCCCAACCAGCGGTTCAATCTCTTCACTAACAAGACTAGAATTCGCCCAGTCCAGTAAATCCCTCACATACGCGACCTCTTCACCATCTCCCGCCAAACTGTGAAATTTCCTCCCACGGCCCTTGCTAGCAACACGCTGGTCATATTCCTGTCGCAGAGACTGAATATCAGGTAGAGATGTTTTTCCGGTGAGTACGCGAGCAAGAACTTGAGCTTGGAAGTCGAATAGGGAAAATGTTGCGGTGTAATAGGGTACGCCGATGAACGAGAGGGTTGGATCTTCGGTGTAGAATATGTCTTTGTGAAGGTTATGCACCATGTTTCCCTCGGAGGTTATGAGAACATCTCGTGTTGCGTTGTTGGCAGATATATCATCGCGATGATACTGTGCCAGGAAGGGATAAGACGTTAGATAGCCTGTTGCCAGAACAACAGCATCAACATCATCGAGAATCTCTCCGTTACTCAAAACAACTCGACTCTTCAATCCTCCAACTTCATCCTTTTCCAGCGCAAACTTTTCAATCTCTCCAACGTGCTCAACGCTACCAGGAAACATCGAAGGTGGTAGATCAAAGTCTCCGCCTCTAGTACTCTGAATAACCCTCTTCGCAGTCTCGCTCGTCTCCCGGCAAACATCATACGCTGACGCACCCCCGCCAATGACTAAAACTGTTTTCCCTTCAAACTGATCAGGACGACGATACTGCTTCGTGTGGATAACATCATCGCCAAAGTGGGCTTTCCATTCAGTAAGACCAGGGGTATCCGGAATGCGAGGCAGGTTATAATGGCCCGTTGCTACCACGACAGCATCGAATTTCCAATTGCGTTCGATGATTCTAGGCTCGCCATTCCCTTTGAGGAGGGTTATCGTTCGGATATTCCAGTGGGCTTCATCGTCGTTCTTTTTGACGTCTTCAACACGCGTATGAAAGACAGTTGCATCGTCGACGCCGAATTCCTTGCTTAGACCCTGGAGATAACTCTGAATCGTTTCATGACCAGTGATATCTTCAGTTCCCTTTGGCCACGGACCAAGATTGCTGTAGAGCAAACTTGTAGGTACGTTATTCCTCAGACCGAAATAAGCGGGCCCGGGAGGAGAGAATGCAACGCCGAGATCGTCACTGTCTTTAGTCTCGAGGGGATGAGCAGTGCTTCCGTCTTTGGTTCGACTTGATGAGAATTGCCCTGGGAGTGAAGTCATATAGTCGCCGGCAGAGGGTTTCTCGCTGGGGTAGTCTGTGGTCGCTGCTCTGGGGTCGTAGTGCCATACTCCGGATGTGACGCCGGATCGCTCGAACACAGTGACATCGGCGCCTTCTTTGAGGAGATATGCTGCTGCGCAGATTCCGCTGACTCCGGCGCCGATTACAGCGACTTTGATATCGGGGCCGAAGTTGGTGGACTCTTCGGGAGAAGGTGATCGATCGCCGTGGAGGAAAGGACTCATGGTTACAATATCGCCGAGAATATCGCTACAGAAACGCAGTGGGCTAATAATAGTACCTGAATCATAGATACTCTGGAGCAAGTAAATCAATCGCTTTGGGTTCGAGTGCTGATTATAAAACCGCTCGACACCACTTCGTCAACACGGTTTGATCCGGAACATCCATCAAGTGTTGCGACTATCCAGACATCTTGTCCGTTTTTGACTCTCTTATCTCCGTTTCCTCAGTATAGCTCATACTGTCTCCTTATTGTGTGCGTTTCCCGACCGTTGACAGGTCGATAAGACTCCCGTATGGAACCGTTGAGCACGCCATATCACGAATTATGTCACAACGGGTATAGCCCAACACTGCGACGTTTGACGTCAATCTCAAAGTTTATTGTGCAATGGTCTACTATCGATAGCTTAGTAATTCGAGATCTATTGCTAAGACTTGGTATCCATGTTGAGGCTTAAAATTAGGAACTTGATATAAGGTATTCAGCACTTATAAGGTCAGCAGAGCCCCAGCCCAAGCCCGTCTCACATCTTGCCGGGGTAATCATCGGAGCGCAATAGAAATTGATTCTATGTGTCACTTAATGGTTTACCTCCAACGTTATCTTAGCATTCAATCAGCAACCCCCCGGGAAGGAATCAGGGACCAGAGATGATGTTAGTCGAAGATACTCAAGGGTGCCGAACCCAAGGTGCAATATACCGGTCACGGTCAAGGAATCTATTTGTCAAAGGTCTTACTCATATTACCTCCGCAATACCAATAATAGACTGATTCTGACATCTACTAAAGCAATTCCAGGTCATCTACATTATTCAGCCTCGGACAAATTCCCAAATCCCGAATGATGATTATGGGCATCTGGTAATCCCCGTAGGCCCAATCGAATGTCCTAAGCCAATTCCTCCATCGCTGTGCCGAGTTCCAGTCATCACAAGCGCACCAGGGGCACGTAATGACTGCAACTTCGGAATACCTTTTCCGCCTCATGACCTATCTAAACCCCAGACTATACCCTCTCTTGCTATCATAGCCAATAATGGTACAATATTTGTATCATCGGATTGCACAGTTGTTATATCTATCCTTACCTAGCATTCGACGTCAGCTTACCTAAATCTGCAACTCCACCTACGAGACTCAATATCAGCTTATATGCATCGCTAACTCCAATCCTTCGTATATCGCATGCCCAATGCCAATCACGATACTTTTTCTCAACCTAAACGAGACAAGTCTTGGTTTTCATTTGACGATCTAACCTCAAATTCGGACCTCGGCAAAACGTCTAGCTGTTTCCACGTCCCCCTCATTTATCATGAAGATCGCCCTGAAGAAACTGGGGAAGACCAATTCTTCTTCTTATCATCCAAAATGGCTTCCAAATCTTCTACAGTCGGTCCAAAGGCTTTGGTCTTATCAGCACTCACCATAGGTCTCGGTGTTTTTCTCGCACGCCCTGTTAATCGCGTCACAACCGTTCTCGGCTTCTTCCGCACTCCGTCGTCTACTATCGTCTCGGATGCAGATTTTATAACTATTGACGATACAATTGTCTGCGAGGACGTGCATCTTCACTCAGGGTTGCTGTACACAGCGTGTGAAGACTCGTACACGCCGCGGTTCTCGTGGTTTCCTGGTCTGGGCGTTCTGCACGATCCCCTCACGGCTAGCAAGTCGCGTGGGTCTATCCACGTCATAGACCCCAAGACGTTCAAGTCAAAAAGACTGGAGTTTGAGGGTTTTGAAGGACCGTTTATCACACATGGTATTGATGTTATTGCTGATCCTAAGGATAAGGATAATGTTTGTATTTTTGCTGTCAATCATGTTCCGAATCCTGAGTACCTTCAGCATGTTGTTGATGGGAAGAAGGATGCGTTTGGCGGAAACAAAGCTGCTTCCCAAATTGAGATCTTCCATCATCGCATTGGATCTTCAACGGCCAAGTATGTCCGTTCGATCAGCCATCCTTTGATCCAGACTCCAAACGACATTGTTGCTCTGTCCCCGACAGCCTTTTATGTCACGAACGATCATCATTATCGCGAAGGTCTCCTGCGACAGGTCGAAGATATGTACTACGGCGCAAAATGGTCAAACACAATTTATGTTGAAATCACCGATATCGACTTCAAGGACTCAACAGCTGGATTCAGTGCTTCCGTCGCTCTCACAGGCCTGCATAACAACAACGGTCTCGGCCACGGAAGAACTCCCAACGAAATCGCCATCGGAAGTGCAGCGAGCGGAGACGTCCACATAACCACCGTCAAACCCGACCATACCATCCAAGTCGTCGAAACAATCCCCTTCGACACAGCCGTCGACAACCCCTTCTACTACAGAGATCCATATGCTAGTGGAGACAACGACAGCAGCGGTTATATCTCGGCTGGCCTCTCAAAGGCCTGCGAGCTAGCACACACCATTGGAATCGATACTGCCACTGAACCAGTAATGGTATGGCTTGCTCAGCAAAAGAATGGAAAGTGGGAGAACAAGCTGCTGTTTGAAGATGACGGGAAGAGAGTGAGATCTGCGGCTACGGCTGTGCTGATTGGGATTGACCCAAAGCTTGAGGGGGGTAAGAAGAAGGGTTGGTTGTTTGTCACTGGGTTTTATTCACAGCATATCGTTGCTGTCAAGGTCGATCTATGATGGTGTCCATTTGTGGTGGCGATGTAAGATGGCCTAGTCGAAATTAGCGGACGAACTCTGATGAATCAAATAGTTTCTGAGGACGGAGAATCGCAGCGGATCACGGAACTCTGCCAAAAGGCCGGCATATATACACAAGCGTCATGGCCAAAGGCATATTACGTCATCCATAATCCAGTAGATCATATATAGCCAAAAGGTCAAAGCCAGTTCCAATACTACAAGCTATCATTCAATCTCCCATTTAAAATAATATGTCGACAGTTGAAGTCATGTCCATCTCCACTGCCTTGATGGCGTCAGGTGGTATCGCAACTTTGACATTCTTCGACGTCCCCGAGCTCCAATCTCAGCCTGCTTCTCGATCTCTGCCTTCTATCCGATGGCTGTTTAGTCGCGGGTCACACGTCTTTCCATCTGCCTCCCTTCTCTCAACCATCGGCTTTATACACTCTGCATCCTCGAGTAACTTCACAGGCTTTGGATCCCTCTTCGACATCTCTACCAACACTCCCAAGACCAACACATTCTTAACCGCTGCGGCTCTAGCATTTAGCATTGCGCCGTTTACGCAACTTATGATTCCGACAAACTTTGCTCTTATTGAGGAGAATAACAAACTCGGTGGAGCTAGAAGTGAGAAGGCTGCTGAGCAAGACACGTCGCTGGATAGAAGTGCCTGGGAATCTGTCAAGGGAACTGGTGAAGGTTTTGAGTTTACGGATCTGAGTGGTCCTCAGGAACAGACTGACAGGGAGTCTACGGCAGAGGAAGATGAGAACGTTTATCGGTTGCTGGAGAGGTTTCGATGGCTAAATCTCGTGAGAGCTGTTCTTATTGGGGTTGGAGGAGTCGTTGGTCTCTATGCTGCTATCAACTAACGACTGGCAACCTGTAGTGATCACTAGTTACTTCATTGCGTCTCGGTTTCTCCCAGATTGTCGGACATTGTGTGCTATTATATGTGCACTGTCGACTTGTGAAAAGATTGCAAAATCGAGATAAACATTGTCGAACTACCCAGACCTCGTTACCTAGCGTCATACTGAATGACAAAACCTAAAGTTACACCGCCGAAAACCATGCTCGAAATATGCACTCAACTACTAACCGGAATGCACCCGCCAGTGTTTTCATGCTACGGAATCTCACTTCCCCCAGCCGAATCCCATCACTTAGGCAGAACAGCCTTTCCGGCAGCTCGAGCCGCCTCCAGGGCACCATGCAGACCATACTGAGAATAAACACCGTTGATTCGCTGTGTTGAGTTGAGGTTCTTGACCACCACGATCTGGAAACAAGTAGCCGAGCCTTGACGGGATCCGATGGTGGAATAAGCCAGGAAAATCTCCCAGATCTGCTCAAGTCAGTTATTGTATCATAAAGGGCAGCTGGGGAACATACTCGGAACCATCGAACGCCATATTTGGCTTTGACCTTTTCGGCGTTTCCAAGCCAGTTTCTGTACCATCGCCAGAGAGTGCCGGAATAATGAATACCGACAGTGTCAACACTAGCCAATTTAGTAAATACCTTCAAGAACTTCAAATCACGTACCTCTTGACCTCAAATCCAGCACTTTCAAGACATCCAACGTAAAAGGCCAACGGCGTCGACGCATCAGCGCCAGGGAAGATATACTTATTCAGAAACAAGCCCCAAATAAAATCCTCATACTGCCACGCCTTTCGGAATCCCGACATCTGCACATACATCGCCCCGTCGTCCTCCAGCAAGTCATAGCACTGCCGAAAGAACCCCGTCAGCCGCCTCACGCCAACATGCTCCGCCATCTCAAGCTGCGTGATCTTGTCAAACTTTTGCTCCGGAATATCGCGATAATCACAGCACAGTAGCCGACTCTGCTCCTCGCTAACGCCTGCTTTTCTTAAACCGTCGTTTCCCCACTCGACCTGATTTCGTGCCAGAGTCACACCCGTGACGTGCGCGCCGTAGTTCAGGCTTGCGAATTTGGCTAGGGTTCCCCAGCCGCAGCCGATGTCGAGGACGCGGTCGCCGGGCTGGATGTTGATTTTCTGGCAGACGATGGCGAGTTTGTTGTCTTGCATTTCTTCAAGCGTTTCTTCGCGGTCGGGGTCTGAGATGATGCCAGTGGTGTAGATCATTCGTGGGCCGAGGAACCAAGCGTAATGATCATTTCCGCTATCGTAATTGGTGCGGACTTGCTCTTCGTCCTGCGAGCGTAGGTGAAGAATGACATCGGGGAAGAAAGCGAACAAAATATAGTTAAATGTCTCGCTGGTGAAATTGAACGTCGCCCAGTCATGGCGATACTCAAGTACCTCAAGGGCGTCGGCGTTGAGATTGACTTGGCCTGTGAAATAAAGTTCAAAGAATTTACTCATGGGGACTTTATGACGGCCTGTATATCGCGCGCGAAGCTGGTCTGTCTTGAACGTGAGGTAGAACTCGATCGGTCGGCCGGGAAGATGGACTTTATCGTTGATTCGCGGGCTCAATTTGGACATAAAAGTCCAAATGACGACGAGCACAGGGACAGTCGTGAAGATGGCGAGGAAAAGTGCGAGTTTGAGGCCGCCGCCGAGTTTCCATGATAGCCATTGGGGAACACCGTAGAGAGCGACGCCGAGGAAGATGTTGGACCATTGTTCGTATCCGGGGCCGTCGGCGGGGAGCGGAGCATTTTTGATAGCGGGAGACTATTCGCAGTGATTAGCAGATGTGACAAGATACAGATGCGACGAGACTTGCATTGGTCAAAGGAACGCCAGGATTCTTGCCGGTAGAGAGTACGTCAGCGGGCGCTTTGGGTGTTGCGATAAAGTCAATGTCGCTGCTCAAATGAGCACCTCCATTGAGTCCATTCTGCTTCAGGGCCATGGTCACCGACTCTGTCGCCCATAAATGTGTCAAAAGGACAGAGAAAGAGATTGGTGAGATGGATGAAATGATAAACACGAGATTAAGCGGTCAAAGCAACCCTTTTAATCGCACGGCATGCTGAGCTGATACATCAAACCACCTCCAAAAATGATGTGAGGCCCCGCTGCATCCGGGCCTCAGGACGTGCATTGCACTGCACTGCATCCCTGCCCAAAAGCGATAGGAGAGGGCCAGAATGTAACCGAGATGAAGAGGGTTATCATGAAATTGGGACGCGTAATTGGATGCCGCTGCGGCATGCAGTGTATTCTGGTGCCTATCGGGGTTATTCTGTAGCCTAATTTATTGGCGTTTGGGCATGCCACGCTGAGGTGCGGCGCTGCAATTCATCCCTGGTGTGACGTCGGCGGGCGGAGGATATCCCCGAGACTGCGTAGATTCGCACGTGCTTTTCTGCTGGTTTTGGTGAGCAAGTTTCACGTGAGGCTGTGCCACTTTGGCCAAGAGGGGGAAATGCAGTAGGGAAGCCTGCATCAAGTTGACGTACTAAAGAAATACTTACTGGTGGCTTGTATTGCTACCCCATCAAGACCCAAGGGCACAGCGGTCTTAGAGAGATCCATATGGAGTCTGGCTGGCACGCGGGAGATCGGCGCCAGGCACCGCAATTCTGACACTCTGCGCTAAACTCTATCTTGAAACTTGAGTCACGAAACATGATGGCAAAAAGAAAGTGTGGCAACATCACCAAATGATGTATAAAAGGCAAAATAAATCGCTCTACAGAGCCTAGACTGCACAAACTTCTGCTCACAGGCCAAGCTTTCTTTGCAATATATATATTTCTGGGCACAAGATGAATGGGCCCAGGGTAGGTGATGTTCATTGAGACAGATGATATAACGTAGAGATATATAAAGGTGCTGGCAAGATCTAGGACCCTCAGATTTTAACTATCAGAATTTCGCTGAACATTGGAACGTTCTAAGTCATTTTGGCAATGACCACCTTGAGAGTTCATGTCCTAGTTGGTAATTCTATCGACATGATCTAACCGTAGTGCTTCTCCGACCAATGATGAAAACCATCCCAAGGTAATATAAGATTTACAACAGCAAAGCATGCACTAAATAAGCTTTTATGTCAATATATTTGCCTTTCGTAACGTATTTAAATCTTCTCAGTTACGATATAAAAGACTCTCCCTCCTCAGTATTTCTTTTTTAACATTCCTCCTCGACAAGAAACTCGGCATCCACCAACCCTTCAAAATGAACGCATCTCACCAATCTCCAGCGCAGACAATGTCCTGCACAAACGAGCAACTCGACTACTTATTTAATCATCTCATCTTACCCTCCAAGTTACCAGGGCATGACGATACCCTGGCATCAAGCGAGGAATCTCTCATTAACTTCGTTATGCAATCCCTCTCACGTTTCCGGGGATTATCAGACGAAAATGACGAGGCTGTAATAAATCACTGTATCTCCATGCTGAAGAACACGCGGGATGATCGAGATTCGAACGGCTATCTGGATTTTAGAAGTGTCCAGAACTCACTGAAGAGACTTTCAGAACAGGGTAAGTTTTGTAGCAAACCTTGACCAATAACAATACTAACGCATCAACAGCGGACGCCGCCTCAATGTATCATATCACCGAACAAAATGCGGCTTTAATAATCAAAAGATTAGAGAGCTCGTACTCCTTTGAGACATTTGAGCTTTCTCCTACCAACAGAGCAGCTATGACAACAAAAGGCCGCCTTATCCGCGAATTCCCCGCCACCGCGACAGAAGTATCGACCAAAGACTTTAACAATCCCACTTTTCAAGAGGTCTTGGCTAAAACTCTCGTCAAAATGAGTCATCAGGCCGTAGTAGAAATGCAACCCAAAGTCAAGAAAGCACAGCAGATGCACAATGAGGAACGCGACACAACGGATCCTCGTATCGTCACTGAGTTGTTGACAAGCTTTCTGCGAGGTGCTGGGACACCTGCTGAGATCAGGGCTGTTCAGAAGAGGACGCGTGAAGAAGTCTCGTGGAATAATAGTAAAGATCCTTGGACGAGATCTCCACTGTGGCTTCTTCTTCGCGTGGGACTTCAGCTCACCATGGCGCGTCATCCGCAAGGATCACAGGAGCTTTACAAGCGCTTTATGGTGTTTTTGATAGCTCAGGCTCTGCAAATTGCTTGTGAAAAGTCATCATCTATTGAGATGATTCATTTGATGATGGCCAAGATCTCAAGACGGCTTTGCAAGCTTGGGGGTGTTGAGGATGGAGCTTGGCTTCATGTTATCAAGGATATCGTATCATCGGCCTCGGGAAAGCTGAAGGAGCGATAGATCAATATTCAGCAACGAAATGAACAGCCACTTGATCTCGGTGTCCTAGCTGAGTTCAAGTTTGAAGAGAATACCGACTTCTCGTTGCCCGAACTCGATAAGTTCCTCGCGTCTATCCCTCTGCGCCAACAATTGTCAAAAACTAAAGAATTCAAGCCCAAGCCCATTGCCTTGGCCCTAGATCCTCTTACTATTCCCACAGTCAATGGTTCTGTCAACAATGACAACAAGTCCTTTGAGCTCGCGGCTGTAGAGACTTGGGTAGAGAGTAACCTCGACACATGGCTTGAAAAACACTTAAGCAGTGAGCAATCATGCCACGGTCTGAAGACACTGCTTGAGCATTATCACATGTCTGCGGAGAGATGGTATACAGGACGTCCCGAGCGCATGTCAAAGATGCTTCTTACTGTCGGTGAGATCTGGGTGGCTATTCATAAGATGGCTGCCCACTACAACCCTCTTTTGTTGAAATATCGGAACGAAATTCCTCGAGAGGTCTTTAGTGATCTGCTTCTCCATTCAAAGATCGACATGGAGCGTCTACATCGGTTGGAGGAATATCTTGAAGATACGTCCGGAACAGTAAAACTATCAGCACTTTTATCATACGGCCAACGACAATCCTTCGCTGTTGAGTACTTTCGACAATGCCCGAAACTCCAAGAGAAGAAAGAGCAGATCGAACGCAGTGCACAAAAAGACCGCGACAAGAAGCTCAAGCAGTTTCGCGAACTAAAAGCAAAGTACGACGCTATCATGAAGCAGTACGACGACATGCAATGCGAGAAGGTCCTTCAGGTCCAACACGACGTGGAGTTTTACGTTCATGCCAAGAATAAGTGCAGACGCTGTGCTCTCCCCGCCAAAGCAAAGAAGCTCAAGATCAACCCTCACGAGTGGCCTCTTCCCGCAGATGAACTCGAGGCCCAAACATCTGTCTTTGAGATGGATGTGCCCGTCACCTACGCTGTGTGGCGAGATGCTACGGTTTATTTCTTGGACAACATCCTGAGATTTGAATCGCCTTGTGCTGGGGACTATCCACGAGCGTCTTTTCCCTTGACGACATATAAACCCCTCAGTCATTGGTTCGAATCACAACGGCATAGAGTGCAGCTCCTCTCTGAGATTAAGCCGCACTCTCAAACTCATCGCAATCAGAAATCTATTGAAACATGTACTGAGGCGGATGTATGTCTCAACAACGGTCTTCGCTTTCAGTATCATGATGGTTCTAGAAATACCTTTCTTTCTACCTTCAAGCCAACGACAGAGACCTCAAAGCGCTGCACCTTCAGGCTACCGGGCAGAGCTCAAGCCTTGCAAAGATTCATGGCTCGAACATGGCTTTGTGAGAATGGAGAAACACCCAACCAGGCCATTGCGAGCCAGTCTGACTGTCCAGAGTACATGTCACTCGGAGAGTTCAAGGCTTTGGCTGTTTTGCCATATGGATATCGCCTTCAGTGGATGAATATCCTTACACAGCTAGCTATGCCGACGGTAGACTTCAATAAGCCTGAGACTGCGTTATTTCTACTCCAGATGATGTTGCAAGCTGGGCCGTTTGATGAGGACGAGGCGACAAGACATGCACATACTCGACCGACAGAGGTGGAATTAGGTTCGCAGGTGCTCAAGTACTTGGGTGAGCGCGTCTCAAGGGTTCAGGAGAATTGGGTGTCGTACACATCACTCTGCTCTTTCACTTGCTTGGCCACTAGGTTACTTGCACTGGCTGACAAGTCCCTGTCAACACAAATTCTGGAACTCATTGCAAGATGCCGAGAGATCTCTTATGAATGGGTGATGCATCTGCTTTGCAAGGTTCAGGATATTGAGCATCGCACGCAAAGGGAGGAATTTCTCGAGGCAGCAGTACACATCGCCCTTGTCTGCGTCGAAACATTCAACCTGGAGGGCGAGCACTTTGAACAGGTATTGGCTGACGAACAGAAAGCGGCTATACTGTTTGAAATCTCGATCATCACCCATAACAACGCCGGCTTTGAAGAGCTGAAGAAGGATGCGCTGTATGGTATTATGCTCGACCGATACAAAGTCACAATGCATAGAGCCTTACCTATCTTGGGGAACGAGATAACCTCTAAGGCAAGTTTATGTCTCGATAAAGCCATTAAGCGAAGATGTCCCGACTTTGCAAGAGAGTCTGAGTGGTCTATGGTCTCTGACCACTGGGCCACAGAAACTACTGGAAACCTCCAAGTTCATATCAGCCTTCTCACAGGAGAGTTATTGGTCAATGGGACACCTGTCTCACGACTTCCTCAGAAGTACGAGACTCATCATGAGTATCTGAAAATATTTGGATCTGCGACTATGGAAGTCATGCCGAGCGCCCTGCCGGGTATGAGCTTCTGCGCGACCAAGACGTTCCATGGGTATACGGTCCATCTTGGTATGCAGAAAAAGAAGGGCGTTGAGGACCTTCTTGTACGACTTTCCAAGCATGGCTCGGCTTTTGACTTGATACCATCAAGGAAACTGCAAGGTTGTTTTCCTAGGGGCTTCACCGATAATCACGTTCATTGGCTTGAGGAGGCGTCTGGAGAGATTGAGTTCTGCCATGCCAGTGACGCTTGGACAAGCATGAGTACAGAGAGTTGGCACTTACGAAAGAACACTGACACATGGAAACTCTCACTTGGCAAGAAAAGCGTGCTCGTATGTCCATCGAGTAAGCTAGGCCAAAGAATCTCCAGTATCTTCTCACGGCTTCAGCCTGTTTCGGATTTACACCTGGTTCTCCATAAACAGAGCAAGGAGCTTGAGGTCCAGCTACCGAAGCTCCGCCTTGAGTTCACAATTAGGTCGGGGATACCCAACATCAAGTCTCGGCAGTTCCGTGATATGGAGGTTGATCAAAATCAAGCAATAGGGACACTCGTCAGCCTTAAGAACAAACTCGTCCTGCGAAATTCCCATGACTCTCAAATTAGAACGGTCATCATACCGGAAGGTGTCGTTAGCAGCCAAATGTCTGCTGACTACGGAGTCGAGAACCATGCCGAGATTTCTGTTGATCGTGAGACAGCTAGTCGAGTTCAAACTTACAGATTAGATCCTCTTCTTCGCAGGATCGTACCCAACGATAAGATGGAAAGCAAGTTGTATCTTGCATACCTCCACGCTCTAACATCGTACTGCCTCCCGGATCCCTTCCTCCAGCGCACTGGAACCGAAGAGGCTCTCACCATTCTTGGTTCCGCCTCAGTCAGAGCCCCTACTACATTATCACAAGAGGCGTATACGACACTGTTAAACTTTGCCCAATTATCGCCGAAGCGATCATACTATCCTGCCGATCAACGGGAGATGCAGAGGGTCAGGTGGCGGAATGACCTGAGCTACACATCCCAAGATGATAGATATGGGAAGGAGGTTCGAAATATCCTTTATAAATATCGCGAAGTTCAGTTCCTGTTTCCCAAGAACCTTGTGCCAAGCTTGGATCAACACCACTCGATAGATGACTTGGTGGATCGCGCCATTCTTCGGACATCTGGGACTCGAGTCTCTGGCTTTGGTGCAGAAGACTTTACGACTAAGCAAGATGTCAGATACGTATCAAGGGAGAAGAGCAAGTCACTCGAAAGATCTACACGCACCGCCGAGATGGCGTATCGAGTCTACAACAAGTCAGGCACCCTTTTAAGACCGGTATCTGGTAGTCTTGGCCACCGTCTCTTCAGTCTCATGAGTGGCGATGAACGTGTGCACACCAAGGAGATATTGCCGAAAGGCAGAATCGATTACGACTCGTCTTGGCTTGAAGGCCCAGAATCATACTTATCATCTGTATGGTTTCAGCTTCATAATTCATACATGAAGTCAGTCACCTGGTTCAACAGGTACGATCTGATGATGTGGATGGCCACAATGACATATTCCTCGGATTACGATCCTCAAGTTGCCCAGGCATTGCTCCTGCTCACCCAGCTCCCATCAATAGCTGACTGCAAACTAATCGGGACATCAACATACAACCTAACAGCTGGCTGCCAACTTCGAGACGAGGACCTACGTTCCGCGATAGCACCACATGTAGTCAGCTACGCAAACAGTCCAAATGCTACGTCTGCTCGTCGTTTCGGTGAGAGAGGTAAAGAGTTTGGACAAAGACGAAGAGAGGACTACAGAAAGAGAAGCGCTAAAGCCATTGATACGTTTGTGAAGCATCTGAAACAGCAATGGCCTTCAGAAGATCCGAAAGAGCCGGCAGATCCACACATGGAGTCGGCGTCTTATATTAGGATGGGATCTGCGATGGAAAGTGCCGTTGGAAAGTGGAACCAGTGGCTGAAGAATCTTCGCCTGAGGAAGCATCTGGATGCAGTAGCTTCTCACATGAGAGAAGGCGTACCGGTCGGGTTCATACAGGTATCACCAACCCTACCAAGGAAGTTGATCCCTATCAGTAGACCAGCCTCTAGATTTGTGGCTACGTCAGATCTTTTTTCATCATCAGGCGTCTTGCACCATAGGTCTCCTCCTGCCTTAGGTCGACTCCTCGTCAAGTCAAAAAGGGACAGACATGGCAATAAGCTCAGTGGTATCATTGATAGCCTTGATTCCAAAGCCAAGCTTGACTATGAGCACAGGTATTTGAGAGAGCTGAAGGATAGCCTTTCGAGTCTCCACGGCCATGTCGAGTCTGGGTTGCAGGAGCAACAGCTTCGAAAGCTCCCAGGCCTACTTCAAGACCACCTGGAGAGATGCGAGTCTCATCTAACAAACTTACATGAGACTCTGCTCTCTGCCATGTCGTCTTCAAGTACACTCTCAAACACGATGTATACTGTCCTTGAAGAGGCTGGATTCCTTCCGAGGATCTCGCCTACTCAACTCCTGCAACAGCTCAGATCAGCTCAATGGAAGACCCTTTCTTCTGGATGGAAAGAAAGCCTGATCCACTACGGAATAGCGATCACTTCCCTCCAACGAGCTAAACGTCTAATTCGATTGCAGTCCAGTCACGTGGATCTTGTTCGTGAACTTGAAAACGGTGGCCATCAAAGCTGGTGTCCCTATGACCACCCAGAATGGCTACTACTCGAATGCGAAAGTGAGATTATGATTCGTGATGTTCAGCAGCAGATTGCAGAACAGATGATAAGCCCTCCTGAGAACCAAAACTCAGTTATGCAGCTCAACATGGGCGAAGGAAAGTCGACGGTCATCATTCCCATCGTCGCTACAGCTCTTGGCGATGGAACAAAGCTTGTTCGAGTTATTGTTGCAAAGCCACAGGCTAAGCAGATGTATCAGATGCTGGTTTCCAAGTTATCAGGGCTCCTTGATCGACCTGTGTATTTGCTTCCGTTCTCTCGAGACACGAAGATGGATGTACAAACGGCAGATGCTATCCAGTGTCTCATGAAACGATGTATGAAGGAGGGTGGAGTCTTGATGGTGCAGCCAGAGCATCTACTTTCATTCCAGCTGATGGAGGTGGAATCTCGAATCAGCGGAGACATGAAACTGGCTGAAGCAATGTCGCAGACAAGGAACCCCTTTGATCGCTCCTCTCGAGATATCGTTGACGAAAGTGATGAGAATTTTAGTGTCAAGTTTGAACTCATCTACACCCTTGGAACCCAACAGCCGGTAGAACATAGCCCGGATAGATGGGTTGTCATCCAAAAAGTCATGGGCCTCATAGCCAAGTTCGGTCCAGAGCTAAAGTCCAAGTATCCGCATTCCATCGAATTTGACGACCGGCATGTTGGGAGATATCCCCGCCTACGAATTCTACGACCTGACGCTGAAGCTGAAATGTTCAGGCTTGTCACCGAAACCGTATGCGATACTGGTATGGCGGGTTTCCCTGTGGCACGCCAGCCCAAACGAATCCGAGATGCAGTACAGCGGTACATCTCTCAACCTGAGCCAACAACTTCCGACATTGAAGCTGTGGAGGCGAGTTCACTATGGAGCGAGATGACAAGTCGAAGCATTCTTCTCCTCCGAGGCCTCTTCGCCGGCGAAATCCTTTCTTTCGCACTGGGAAGTAAGCGGTGGAGAGTGAACTACGGTGTTGACCGCAACAGGGAGAAGATGACCAAATTGGCGGTTCCTTTCCGGGCAAAAGATAGCCCAACTCCGCGATCGGAGTTTAGTCAACCAGATGTGGTGATTACGCTTACTTGTTTGAGTTATTACTATAGCGGTCTGGACAATGACGCTTTGTTCGCGGTATTTGAACTACTGAGCAGATCGGACAAAGCCTCTCAGGAGTACCAGGACTGGGTCAAGACTGCGCCATCGCTCCCACAAGCCTTTAGGAACTTGGAAGGAGTCAACCTGAGGGACAGGGTGCAGTGTACTACTGACATCTTTCCCCACGTGCGATATTCTAAAGCGGCGATTGATTACTACCTGTGTCATCTGGTGTTCGCGAAGGAGTCCAAGGAATTCCCTCATAAGCTGTCGGCTTCCGGTTGGGACCTTGGTAAGAAGAAGGATAATCCAACAACGGGATTCAGTGGAACCAATGACTCGCGATACGTGCTGCCACTTGATGTGAAGCAGCTCGACCTACCTGAGCAGAAGCATACAAATGCTCTTGTTCTAGAATATCTACTCCAGCCAGAGAATGGAATCTCATTGATGCCCCAAGAGGCAAAAGGTACCGCTTTTGACAGCAGTCTTCTTTTACAGATGGTATCCAACATGAGCACTAATACACGAGTTATTCTCGATGTTGGCGCCCAAGTCGTCGACCTTACGAACCAGGAATTTGCCAAGCAATGGTTAGCCTGCTATCAGGATCATGATTCCACTCAAGCTGTGGTATTCTTCAATGATAACGACGAAATTGTTGTCATAGACCGTTCCGGCAAGATAGAGGACTTTCAGACATCCCCGTTCTCCCAGCAACTGGATCTATGTCTTGTCTTCCTAGACGAGGCACATACCCGCGGAACGGACCTAAAGCTTCCCGCCAACTATCGTGCTGTAGTCACTCTTGGTGCTGGTCTGACGAAGGATAGGTTGGTTCAAGCTTGCATGCGGATGCGCAAGTTAGGTAAGGGGCAGACAGTGGAGTTCTGTCTTCCTTGGGAGATCGAGCAAAAGATTGTCCACCTCAAGGGTGAAGGTGCCCCTGGCAGGGACGACATATCTGTCTCTGATGTCCTTTGCTGGGCTATCAATGAGACATGTCTTGATCTGAAGAGGGCTATGCCGCTGTGGCTTACACAGGGTGTTAGGTTCTCCAAACAGGAAGCGATCTGGTCCCGCATCCCGGACGATGAAAACAAGCCAGATGAGTTTCTTGAAGAGGAAGGGCAAAGCTTGAGGGAGAGATATCTTCCCCAGAAAGGTCGGACAGACCTTTCTTCACTCACACAAGGCCTGAACGACTCCGTCGCAAAGGTATTCAAGTCCCGATGTGAAGACTTTGGGCTGGAAAGACTACGAGCCTGCTCTCTGCAGGAGGAGCAAGAACGAGAGCTAGCCCCAGAGACACAGCACGAGCGCCAAGTCGAAAAGATTCCTGCTCTCAAGCCGGATACCCATAGTGTCAACAGGCTTCTGCAGGAGTGGATAGCAGACGGTTCATTCCCAGAGTCTTCCACCGCGTTCCGAACTGTCATGAAACACGCGTTTCAAAGTCTGAGCAAGACCTCAGCCGCTGTTCACTTCGACGTCAGGGAGTTCCCCGAGACTGTATGGGTGACCATGGATTTTGCGCATACTGTCAAAGGTGTGTTTGACGGGAAGAGCTACTCGGACTCTTATCAACGGCCTGTACAGTGGGTATTGAGCGGGAAAATCGAGGAGGGTGCTTCCCGAATGGTGGTCATAAGTCCGTTCGAGGCACAACATTTTCTTCCGCTCATAGAAGAGTCAGAGCATGTTACGCTCCACCTTTATGCGCCGAGGCTCAACCTTGGCTTTAGACCACTGGACGATCTTCAGCTATATTCCGTGGGGAAGAAGGTTGTGGAAGAGATACCGAGGGACATCATTACGTTTCTTAATCTCTTTTCTGGGCAGCTTTATCTGTCGTCGTATAACGACTATAAGCTTGTCTGTGACTTGCTGGGCTTATCGTGGGACAGCCCAGACGATGGTGCTGCTGGTGGTAGTGGGAGTCACTGTGGGTTTACAAAGAGCCCTGCGGCGTTTCTGAAGGAGCTTTTGGAAAAGGTCAGGCAGGACTGTGGGACTATTGACAAGACGGATATGGGAAGGGTCATTGAAGGAGTACACTTGGTTGAGGGTGATTTTGATAACAGGTCTGCTATTTAGTTTCTGTAGATCATACGTGGCTTGTTTCATGTTTGACTTGAATACAGACATAGATAAATAAACAAGAAGTAAAAATCAAAATTGAACATCATCCCTGATTCGTCGTCGTCACAGGATACATAAAGAGAAATGGATAGAACCATGAACGTATTCCCGTTATTCCAGACAATAGAACGTGGCCTAAATAGGAGAACGACAGGGCTGAAATAAAGTTATTTATCGTTAAGTAGGTATTGAAACTAAAAGGAAATTAATTACCGAGCTGTTATCCCTTCAAGCGGAGGGTTGTTTCGGACTTTTCTTCTAGGGTTAACCAATTGGGCTGCACTGAAGTGGCTTGTTGAACTGACCCCACTCTTGGGCTCTTTGCCTGGGCTGCATTATCAGACTGAAATACAGGGCATCAGGGAATAACCCGCTGATACCGGCATCGTTATCCTGGTCCATCTCTCGAATTGAGCATCTACTTTGCTTGGTCGACGTAAATATTGTACTTGATGAGGGCCTCAACTCCAAGTCCAACAACGGTTAGCGCCACTGGCGCCATCGCGGGTCCCTCTTATCTCCAACGCGGGGGAAACCTTCAGCGAATTTGACTTTTAACATTTATTATCCCCAAAAGACTTCCCCATCATGACCAACCGCCAGCAATGACCGACGCTCCCTCAAATCGCAAACGAAGCAGTGTCAGACGTGCTAACGTGACGGCCTGCCAGCGATGCAAGTCCCGAAAACAGCGCTGTGACCAGAACATCCCAGCATGCTCATCTTGTGCCCGTGCCGGAGTGCCGTGTGTAAGCGTCGATGTAGACGGACAATCCGTGCCTCGAAGGTATTAAGCCCTGATTTCTTTTTTCTCTCGATTGTATACTTAGTTGAACGCCCTCAGTTATATCAAGAATCTCGAGGATCGGGTCGCTGAGCTTGAGCTTGCTCTTCGAAATCAAGGGATAGACACCGAGTCCGTAGTTAGCCGAGCTTCCCAGGATGCTCTTGAATCAACACCAGAGACGGGCAGCTCTGATAATCTGAATTTACTGCGCTTGCTAGTACCCAGGCCAAATGATGTACAGCACCCCCAAGACTCAGCCTACCATACTCTCCTTGATAGCATCACTGTACCAGACGCCCTCAAGTTCCCTCCCCGGTCTACCACTACCCAACTCACCGCCACATACTTTGAACACTCTAACTTTTTCTCCCCCGTCTTGAACCAGGAATCATTTCACGATACCATTGCCCTCTTGTATCAAGACCAGACGTCTTCCGACCAGGGCACCTCAGTACAGAGATTCCAGCTTTGTATGGTCCTAGCCATCGCCATCAGACTTCTCAACAGGACAGATTCTTCCGTTCCCACGACTGCATCCGGCTCGTTCTTCGCCTCAGCTATTGGAATACTCACAGAACGGCCGCAAGCTACTTGGAGTGGTGACCTGGAGCATCTCCAGAACCTTCTCCTCATTGTGCAATATACCATTTTCGCGTCGAATCTCTCTGCGGCTTGGAACTTCATTGGTCTAGCAACACGACTGGCTATTGATCTCGACCTTCTCAATGAGACTCGTCTGTCCGCGGAAGACGACGCGCATGATAATGAAGCGGAGGTGAACAAGAGACGTCGGGTTTTCTGGTCCACATACATTCTCGAAACAAACCTCTGCGTCATCCTCAACCGTCCACGATCAATACCCGACGAGGCTATCTTTACCCCCCTCCCATCCACATGCGGACCCGAGTCGTCAAGTCCACTGGCAAATCACTGCATTCTGTTCCGCCATCTCGAGCACGAAATCTTCCACACGCTCAACTACAAAACGCCCGCGAATGGCAGCTTCTTCGATTATAAGACCTGGAAGATGGGCATGAAGGATCGTCTTGTGGAATGGCATGCAAATGTACCTGCCCTCGACCCAACATCCAAGCTTGCGCCCCAGAACTTCTTCGACGGCGCTTTACACATGACTCTTGTATCTCTATTATCACCCTCTCGTCACTTTCCTCACCTTTCGGAAGAAGAGCTGAGAGATCTCGCGCGGTATGCTTCTACGAGCATCGAACTTTACAGAGAGGGTTTCAAAGAAGGAAAGTTGAGGTTCTACTGGCGAACGACGCCCAATCTGTTCCAATCTGGTGCAGCTTTAATCCACTGCATTAAGAGTCTTACGCTGCAAGGTGCAGTCTTTGATGTGAACGCGTTGAAGAGTCGAGTATCTGTCTGTTCAACGGTTCTGTGGGGAATGGCAGAGCGGTATCCCCCTGGAGCTTCATACCGTGACCGCTTCGATGAGATGTCGGCTACCATTGATGAGATGGCCTCAGAGCTACCGATGGATATCTCAGGAGACTTCCTGTTTGAGCATAACGTATTGCCTTCGTTGGACTTGGATGGGGCAGCGACACTATGGACGTCCATACCGCCTACTTTGGATCCGTGGATATTGGATCAAACATGATTGTAGCGATAGTCGCTGAAGAAGACTGCTGAGTATACTCATTTTCATTCACATAATTCAAATTGCTGATTCTGGCTTTCTATCTTAAACTAAACCAGCCCTCAAAGACCCTTGAGTGGGTCAGGCGGTGCCGGGTCACTCCTCAGACTCTTCTCAAACGCTGCCCTCAATCTCATAACCGGCTGCATGACCCAAGTGTTGTAAGCCAAGATATCCGTCTCCTCCTTTGGATCCCTCACCACATTGAATAGATACGGAGACTCCAGCTTTCCAGATGATTGGTTGACCTTTGGTTCCCAGACCAGATGAAGCTTCCAGTCCTTCCACTTGACAGCTCGCAGCTCCTCCTTGATGTAGAAGAGGAAGCCCTCACGCTGAGATTTGACAGCAGCGGGATCCTTGAAGAATGCTACTTGGCTGATACCATCGATGGGTCTATCAGATGGTGCTTCCGCGCCTGCTATCTCGAGGATGCTTGTGAAGATATCGGTGACGTGGATTATTTCGTTGGATGTAACTCCAGCCGGGACTTTTCCAGGCCATCTGATGATGAATGGGACTCTCAAGCTTCCCTCCATGGCGGTGTGATATGTCCCGGACCATGGACCAGCAGTGCCTCTGTATGGGGGTCTAAACTCAGGTCCATTGTCAGAGGCAAATATCAAGACTGTGTTGTCTCGAACTCCAAGGTCATCCAGATGGTCGATCAATTGACCAACTCGATAATCCATCTCGGCCATGGAGTCGGCAAATTCTCCCTGCCCTGTCTTCCCCTCAAAGTCGCAATGTGGCAGAGTCGGGAAATGCAGATGGACGAGTGGATGATATAGGAAAAATGGCTTCTCTGCCGCGACTTGACGTGACAGCCAATCTTTTGAATGGTCAACCAGCATCTCATCGATCAATCGTCTCTTCTCGAGATCATACACACAGAGGTTCTCAGAGCCCTGCCCAGCAACACCTTTCATGATATACGGCAGCTCGGCAACTTCAGGTGTATATCCCAAAGCCGACGTAAACTGACTCTCATCAGTCGTCCTCGGAATCCCAAACCACTCGTCAAATCCCCTGTCAGAAGGGTACCGACCAGGAATATCACCAAGATGCCATTTCCCGTGATGAGCCGTCGCGTAACCCTCTGGCTTGAGACATTCAGGCAGTGTACGCTCCCAGTTTGTAAGACCCTGGGGGAACCCAGCCGGGACAGACTGTCGGCACCCGGTTCGGATGGGATGACGGCCTGTCATTAGGGCCGAGCGCGTGGGAACACAGTCACTCCCCACGTTGAAGTTGTCAAGAAGAAGACCTTCAGTGGCGAGCTTGTCGATGCGTGGTGTTGCCGCGCCACGCAGAATGCCTCCGCCAT